>WNWK01025632.1:0-28347 GCA_009830355.1 Cherax destructor
AATGGATTAATACAATTATGTGCAAGTGTTTACAGGAATTTTTTACAGTGATATAGGATATTTGAATAATGTTAATGATATACTAATTTAACTGTCTAATGGATGGTTAGAATAACTTCAATGACTAGTATTAAATTGATATGGAAAAAGAAATTTTGATTCAATATTGCACTGGTTTAAACTTTTAGTTTATGAAAGGCAATAAGAGGTCAATGAATGCAAAGAGCTATTGAACTAATAGTAAAAACAGTTTTGACTAATATTAAAAGTAGTATTGATCAAATTTAAATAAATAAAGTGACTGAAATTGGCTAATGGTAAAAGGTATTTATAAAATATAAGTAAATGATTGCACTTATCAGGTAGTTGCTTATAAAGGAAATATAAAGTAAGTCACATACACAATGAGGTAGTTGTTTGAATATAAGAATACAATTAAGCAAATAAAGTGACTGAAATTTGCTTATGGTAAAATGGTATTTAAAAGTGCGAGTAAATAATTGCACTTATTTGGTATTTGCTTATAAGAAAAATAACTAAGTCACATACACAATGAGGTAGTTGTTTGATTATAAGAATATAAAAAAATAGTGAAAAGGTTATAATTAAAATTTCAAGTAAAACGTAATTACTAATACTGTAAATAGTTAGGGTTGGGAAATGGTAATGATAAATATGTATTAAAAATAAAAAAATAAAAGTAAATGGTTACAGATAAGGAAAAAGAAATATTTTTTTTTTTTTATTAACACATCGGCCGATTCCCACCAAGGCAGGGTGGCCCGAAAAAGAAAAACTTTCATCATCATTCACTCCATCACTGTCTTGCCAGAGGGGTGCTTTACACTACAGTTATAAAACTGCAACATTAACACTCCTCCTTCAGAGTGCCGGCACTGTACTTCCCATCTCCAGAACTCAAGTCCGGCCTGCCGGTTTCCCTGAATCCCTTCATAAATGTTACTTTGCTCACACTCCAACAGCACGTCAAGTATTAAAAACCATATGCCTCCATTCACTCCTATCAAATACGCTCACACATGCTTGCTGGAAGTCCAAGCCCTCGCACACAAAACTTCCTTTACCCCTCCCTCCACCTTTCCTAGGCCGACCCCTACCCCGCCTTCCCTCCACTACAGATTTATACACTCTCGAAGTCACTCTGTCTCGTTCCATTCTCTCTACATGTCCAAACCACCTCAACAACCCCTCCTCAGCTCTCTGGACAATCGTTTTGGTAATCCCGCACCTCCTCCTAATTTCCAAACTCCGAATTCTCTGCATTATATTCACACCACACATTGACCTCAGACATGACATTTCCACTGCCTCCAGCCTTCTCGTTGCAACATTCATCACCCATGCTTCACACCCATATAAGAGCGTTGGTATAACTATACTCTCATACATTCCTCTTTACTTCCATGGACAAGGTTCTTTGTCTCCACAGACTCCGAAGTGCTCCACTCACCCTTTTCCCTCATCAATTCTATGATTCACCTCATCCTTCATAGACCCATCTGCCGACATGTCCACTCCCAAATATCTGAATACATTCACCTCCTCCATACTCTCTCCTCCAATCTGATATCCAATCTTTCGTCACCTATTCTTTTTGTTATCCTCATCACCTTACTCTTTCCTATATTCACTTTCAATTTTCTTCTTTTACACACCCTACCAAATTCATCCACCAACCTCTGCAACTTCTCTTCAGAATCTCCCAAAAGCACAGTGTCATCAGCAAAAGCAACTGTGACAACTCCCACTTTGTATTTGCTTCTTTATCTTTTAGCCCAACACCTCTTGCCAAGACCCTCTCATTCACTTCTCTTACAACCCCATCTATAAATATATTGAACAACCACGGTGACATCACACATCCTTGTCTAAGGCCCACTTTTACTGGGAAATAGTCCCTTCCCTCCTACACACACTAACCTGAGCCTCACTATCCTCATAAAAACTCTTTACTGCTTTCAGTAACCTTCCTCCTATTCCATACACCTGCAACATCTGCCACATTGCCCCCTATCTACCCTATCATACGCCTTTTCCAAATCCATAAATGCCACAAAAACATCTTTACCCTTATCCAAATACTGTTCACCTATATGTTTCACTGTAAACACTTGGTCTACACACCCCTACCTTTCCTAAAGCCCCTTGTTCATCTGCTATCCTACTTTCTGTCTTTCTCTTAATTCTTTCAATAATAACTCTACCATACACTTTACCAGGTACACTCAACAGACTTATTCCCCTATAATTTTTGCACTCTCTTTTGTCCCTTTGCCTTTATACAAAGGAACAATACACGCTCTCTGCCAATCCTAGGTACCTTACCCTCTTCCATACATTTATTAAATAATAGCACCAACCACTCCAAAACTATATCCCCACCTGCTTTTAACATTTCTATCTTTATCCCATCAATCCCAGCTGCCTTACCCCTTTCATTCTACCAACTGCCTCACGAACTTTCCCTACACTCACAACTGGCTCTTCCACACTCCTACAAGATGTTATTCCTCCTTGCCCTACACACGAAATCACAGCTTCCTGTCTTCATCAACATTTAACAACTCCTCAAAATATTCTCTCCATCTTCCCGATACCTCTAACTCTCCATTTAATAACTCTCCTCTCCTATTTTTAACTGTCAAATCCATTTGTTCTCTAGGCTTCCTCAACTTATTAATCTCATTCCAAAACTTTTTCTTATTTTCAACAAAATTTGCTGATAATATCTCACCCACTCTCTCATCTGCTCTCTTTTACATTGCTTCACCACTCTTTTAACCTCTCTTTTTCTCTCCATATACTCTTCCCTCCTTGCATCACTTCTACTTTGTAAAAAACCCCTCATATGCTAACTTTTTCTCCTTACTACTCTCTTTACATCATCATTCCACCAATCGCTCCCGCACCCACTCGCCTGTAACCACAAACTTCTGCTGAACACTCTAACACTACATTTTTAAATCTATCCCATACATTTTCAACCCCATTGCCTACACTCTCACTAGCCCATCTATCCTCCAATAGTTGTTTATATCTTACCCTAACTGCCTCCTCTTTTAGTTTATAAACCTTCACCTCTCTCTTACTTACTGATTCTATTTTCCTTGTATCCCATCTACCTTTTACTCCCACTGTAGCTATAACTAAAAAGTGATCTGATATATCTGTGGCCCCTCTATAAACATGTACATCCTGAAGTCTACTCAACAGTCTTTTATCTACCAATACATAGTCCAACAAACTACTATCATTACGCCCTACATCATATCTTGTATACTTATTTATCCTCTTTTTCTTAAAATATGTATTACCTATAACTAAACCCCTTTCTATACAAAGTTCAATCAAAGGGCTCCCATTATCATTTACACCTGGCACGCCAAACTTACCTACTACACGAAAGTTCATAATGGAAAAATTCACTTAAGGGTGTGAAAGGAGGGAAAATCTGTTAACCGTGGATGATACTCTTCAAAAAGCAGCCCTTGTTAATTACTATATTTTGCTATAAAAATGTTGTTTAGGGATGCAGTATATTGTAATGCCTATAATATATGAAATTAGTAGTATTAAGTCACCAGTGGACATGATTATTTTTAAAGAATTTTTTTACATTTTTGCAATTTTTATGAGTACTCAGTCATTTTTTCCCATTGTAAAAATTATCCAAAGTCATATTTCTGAGGTAGTAGGTTGGTAGACAGCAACCACCCAGGGAGGTACTACCGTCCTGCCAGGTGACTGTGAAACAGAAACCTGAAACTGTTTTACATGATGGTAGGATTGCTGGTGTCTTTTTTCTGTCTCATAAACACGCTGGAAAACAGGTATATCTAGCTACTTCTACTTACACTTTAGGTCACACTACACTGGCATACACATGCATATATATACATACACACATCTAGGTTTTTCTTCTTTTTCTTAATAGCTCTTGTTCTTTTTATTTTCTCTATTGTCCATGGGGAAGTGGAAAAGAATCTTTCCTCCGTAAGCAATGCGTGTCGTATGAGGCGACTAAGATGTCGGGAGCAATGGGCTAGTAACCCCTTCTCCTGTACAAATCTACTAAAAACGAGAAGAAAAAGAAATATATATAATTAAAAAAAAAAGGTTATACAATCATATTTAGTGGGAAATTTAATATAGTGAGGTAGCAGTTATTAGAACAAATATGAAGTTAATTACATTAATATACAATCACTTTTGTGAGAAATATAAGATTGTGAAGTTGCAGTTACTAGTACAACTGTTGCACTAACGCAAACTAAGGATTAGGTCATTGAAGTTGATCAGTCTCTGTAAGGTTAGCATCTCGAAGGAATTTGGACAGTTCGTTTTCATTCGTGATATAGTAAGCACGGCCTACATTTGTTTTCTTAACTAGGATTTTCCCTTCCCGTGTGAAGCACTGGTGGATTTTGTCATTATTCTCACTTTTAAGCTTTCTTACTCTGTATAGGAGGTTCTGACGTTTTTTTGTGAGACACTCATTTACATAAAGATCTTTTTTTGCACTAATTGATGTTTTAATCAGATCGGTTTTACTGTCTTATCATGTGAAATCCAAGCATAACACTCTTTTTTTTCTACCTTGTGTGCCAAGTAATCGTGATTCTGTTATCTCTGATGCTGGTACTACTATATTTAAGTGGTCTTTTATGGTCTGAAGAGCAGCGTCTTTGCAGTTGGTATGGTTTATGCCACTTGGAAAGAGTGCACTGCTAATTATTACCGCGTTGGATAACTTATCTTGTTCAGTTTTATCTTCTTGGTTAGAAAAATAGTCAGTCAGCTGGGTATCCATGTTGGTCTTCCAGTCCTTGTCAGCATCTTCAACCTTCGTGTTTAGGGATGTTATTTGTTCTGTATGGCTGGCTATGACTGATTGGAGGGTCTTTCCAAAATCAGCCATCCCAGCTGATGTAAACTTCTGTTCAAAGCTTAGGATCTTGCTTTCAAGGTGGGCTAACTTAGTTTCATGCTTAGATAGTGTTGTACGAAGATTCATGTTTTCCTCAGTTAGGGTGGTGATGTATGACTTAAGAGTGACAGGATTATTTGTCATACCTGAGATCGTTTCAGATGGATCAAATCCTTTGAAGGCAGTGTGGTTTGAGGGAGATTCAGTCATGATTGGTGTTGTTGCTGTCCCGTCGTCATGGGTGGTGGTTGAGTAGGGTGAGGGAGAGGGAGAGTCAGCTATTGTGTTTGTTGACATGTTGCCTGGGGTAGTGGTGGGAAGTGGAGGGAAGCTTGTCTTTGAGATGAACTTAGTAGAAATATTTCAGATCAGTACCAAATATGACAACTTTCAGTTGTCGTCAACATATTCAAGCCAAATCTAATTACTTGTGTATTTATTTATTTTTCAGGCAAAACGTCTCATCACTAATGAGTTTGCTGCAATTAAAGTCATCAAGTTGGAGCCAGGTATGCATCTCATAAATTTATTTGATTTGATTTTTTAACACACCGGCCATTTCCTGCCGAGGTAGGGTGACCTATAAAAGAAGAAACACTTTTCACCATCACTCACTAAATCACTACCTTGCCAGAGGTGTGCCGATACTACAGTTCAGCTGCCCCTCACAACTGCATTATCCCCCCACCCCTCCCTCAGAGTGCAGGCACTGTACTTTCCACCTTTTTGACTCAAGTCTGGCTAATCAGTTTCCTTGAATTCCTTCATAAATGTTACCTCGCTCATGCTCCAACAGCACATCAAGTAATAAAAACCACTTGACTGTACCCACTCCTATCTAACATACTCATACATGTAAGTCCTCTTGGGTTTTATATTTCGCATCAGGTTTTATATTTCTCGTCACTATTGAACCATTTACATCCCTACTCTACCATTTACATCATTTACATAACTTTTGTACCATTTACATCACTGTTGTACCATTTACATTACTGTTGTACAATTTACATTACTGTTGTACCATTTACATCATTGTTGTACCATTTACATCACTGTTGTACCATTTACATCACTGTTGTACCATTTACATCACTGTTTTACCATTTACATCACTACTGTACTGTTTACATCACTACTGAACCATATACATCACTGCTGAACCATTTACAGCACTACCTGGATTATACCTGGAGAGGGTTTCGGGGGTCAACACCCCCGCAGCTTGGTCTGAGACCAGGCCTCGTGGAGAATTAGGGTCTGATCAACCAAGGTGTTACTGCTGGCCGCATGCAAATTGACGTACGAACCACAGCCTGACTGGTCTGGTACTGACTTTAGGTGCATGTCCAGTGCCTTCTTGAAGATAGCCAGGGGTCTGTTGGTAATCCCCCTTACGTTTGCTGGGAGGCAGTTGAACAGTCTTGGGCCCCTGACAATTATTGTGTTGTCTCTCAGTGTACTCATGGCGCCCCTGCTTTTCATTGGGGGAATGTTGCATCTCCTGCCGAGTCTTTTGCTTTCATAGGGAGTGATTTTTGTGTGCAAGTTTGGTACTAATCCCTCTAGAATTTTCGAAGTGTATATTATCATGTATCTCTCTCACCTGCGTTCCAGGGAATACAAATCAAGGGACTTCAACCGTTCCCAGTAATTGAGGTGTTTTATTGTACTTATGTGCCGTGAAAGTTTTTTGTACACTCTCCAGGTCAGCAATTTTGCCTGCCTTGAAGGGGGCAGTTAGTGTACAGCAGTATTCCAGCCTAGAGAGAACAAGTGATTTGAAGAGTGTCATCACTCCCAGGTTCTTCACATTACTTTTTCGCTCTATTGTATGGTTATAATTTGTTGTATATCCTGATAGTTTTAATTTCCTCAAGTTTTCCTTATCTGAGTACAATGGTACCCCGGTTTTCGTCAATAATTTGTTCCAGAATGCTGTTCGAGTGCCGTTACCAAATGAACTTGTTCCCATAAGGACAAATGTAAATTATGTAGATTAGTCCGTTTCAGACCCCCAAAAATACACTTACAAAAGCACTTACAAAAATACACTTACATAATTGTTCAAGTTGGAAGCTGTACGAAATCCGGGTACCACTGTAGTTGAAATTTCTCTTCATTGAACTTCATATTGTTTTGAGTGGCCCATTTGAAGATTTGGTTGATGTCTGCTTGGAGTCTTGCGGTGTCTTCGATGAAGGACACTGTCATGGCAATTCGGGTGTCATCCACAAAGGAAGACACAGAGCTATGGCTTACATCTCTGTCTATGTCAGATATGAGGATGAGGAATGGATGGGAGCGAGTACTGTGCCTTGTGGAACAGAGCTTTTCACCATAGCTTCCTCGAACTTTACTCTGTTTACTATTACTCTTTGTGTTCTATTTGTCAGGAAGTTATAGATCCATCCACCAACTTTTCCTGTTATTCCTTTATCACACATTTTGTTCACTATTACACTGTGGTCACACTTTTTGATGGCTTTTGCAAAGTCTGTGTATACTACATCTGCATTTTATTTATCCTCTATAACATCCAAGACCTTGTCATAGTGGTCCAGTAGCTGGGACAGGCAGGAGCGACCTGCTCTAAACCTGTGTTGCCCTGGATTGTGTAATTGATGGGTATCCAGGTGGTTGGCAATCTTGCTTCTTAGAACCCTCTCAAAATAAAAATAAAAAATAAAAATCTTTATTTCCTTGTAAAGCTTACAATGTGTGGTTTACATGTTATAAAATATTAATTACAAAGAAGGTCTCTTGCATGCCTAGGCATTTCGGGCAGACTAATACTAATTCTTAATCCATATTGATATAGGTTATGGAGCATTTGAACATACACTATTAGATACATACATAATTTGATACATACCTAATTAGGTACATAAACAATTAGATTTAAAATAGTTAGGTAGTACAAATCATATAATAATATTACAAATGGTAGATTTAGTGAAGGGATTGGATTTGTCTTTGCATGATACACTGTTTCTATTAAAGCTCATATACTGGAAGAGTATCTTAGGCAAACTTAGGACTAACTTAAGATTTAATAGGCAATAGCTATATTAGGAATTTTATGATTACAGTCGTTTGGGTGTGTGGAAGTGTAAATTAGGGGGGAATTACAGATAATGGGAGTAAGCCTATATTGTTTTGCATGTGTTCATGATACAAAAAGAGAATTAGGTGGTTTTCATTTGGTTAGCTGATGATTGGGTGTATTAGGGAGACGAGATGTTTTTTAACGGTAGTTTTGAAAATGGTGGTTGAGTCTGCGGTTCTAGAGTTTTCAGGCAGGGAGTTCCAGATTTTAGGCCCTTTTATGTACGTGTACATCAAATTTTTGTAGAGGTTTAGCTGGACATGGAGAATGTCATAGAGATTTTTGTGTCTGGTATTGTGTCTGTGTGTCCTGTTGCAACTATCAAGAAAGTGTTTTAGTTCAGGGTTAATATTAGAATTTATGTTTCTGTAAATGTAGGTTGCACAATAGTAGTTGTGAATGTTCTGTACGGTGAGTAGGTTTAGGTCTTTGAAGAGTGGGGGTGGGTGTTGTCTTGCATTGGATTGCGTGATAATTCTTACTGCGGCTTTCTGTTGGGTTATTATTGGCTTTAGGTGAGTTGCTGCTGTTGATCCCCAGGCACAAATAGCATAGGTGAGGTAGGGATAGTTAAGTGAATAGTATACTACATAGTGTGAATAGGGCTGATTGCGGTATGTAGTAACGTATCTTGGAGAGGATCCCAACTGTTTTGGATACTTTTTTTTTTATTTGTTGGATATGGGTGTTGAAATTTAGGTTGCTGTCAAGGTGCACGCCCAGGAATTTGCCCTTATTATGTTTAGCAATAAGAGTGTTGTCAGTCGTTATGTTCAGCTGGGCAACACCTGTTCTGTTCCCAAACAGAATGTAGAAGGTATTGTCAATATTAAGTGTAAGTTTATTAGCAGTCATCCAGGTTGATATTTTTACTAGTTCTTCGTTAACAATAGTGTTGAGTGAGGCAAGATTAGGGTGGGAGATGACATAAGTCATATTGTCAGCAAAGAGAATAGGTTTAAGGTGTTGTGATACATTAGGAAGATCATTAATGAATAAAAAGAAGAACAGGGGACCAAGAATACTTCCCTGTGGTACTCCAGTATCCAGTGGTCTTATTGATGAGGTTGTCCTTAATAGAGATGTATTGCTGCCTGTTAGTAAGGTAGGATTTGAAATTTGTAAGTGCATGGCCTCTTATGCCATAATGATCAAGTTTGTGGAAGTAGGATGCTGTGGACTACTGTATCAAAAGCTTTCCTTAGGTCGATAAAAAGTCCTAATGGATATTCATTTTTTCAAGTGCTGTGTAAAGCAGGTCTAGCATTTTTACAATTGTGTCGTTTGTGCTTTTGTTTTTCCTGAATCCAAATTGGCAGGGGTTCAGGATGCTTTGCACTGTTATAAAGGAATATAATCACTTGTGTATAAGTTTCTAGAAGATTTTGGATAGCAATGGTAAGTTTGATATTGGCTTGTAATTGTTTACATCTGTGGGGTCACAACCTTTGTGTATTGGTGTGGCCCTTGCTATCTTGAGTAGTGCTGGGATAGTGCTGGTTTCTAGTGATTTCTTAAAGAGTAATGAAATAGCAGGTGAGAGAACATGAGCCGCTCGTTTGTACAATAATGGTGGAACTTGAGCCAGATTTCCTGATTTATTTGTAAGTGACTTAATAATTGTAGTGACTTCTGTGGGCTCGGTTGGTGCAAGGTAGAAGGAGGTTGGGAGATTCCCATCTAAGTAATCGGTTGCTCGGGCATTGGTACCTGGGATTTTGCTGGCGAGATTTGATCCTATGATTGAGAAAAAGTCCTTTATCTTGTTAACTGTATCAATAAGCTGTAGTTGGGCTTAGGTAGGACAATATCCCTAGTTTGTTTCAGTTTGTGGGTGTCTAGACTTTGAGTGTCTACCAGGTCTTTTATCACAGATTTTTGTGGTGTGGGATGTTAGTGCTATCGGTCTGTAGTTCTTTGCAATTGCTTTACTGCCACCTTTGTAGAGTGGGACTGTCTGTTGTTTTTAGTGAGTGTGGGATGACCCCTGTGTCCATGCTTCCTCTCCATAGAATGCTGAAGGCATGTGACAGGGGCTTCTTGCAGTTCTTGATGAACACAGAGTTCCATGAGTATGGACCTGGGGCAGAGGGCATGGGCATGGGCATGTCATTTTGTTAGGATAATATCAGAGATTTTTGAGATAACCAAATTTTGGGTCTTGTTCATAAAGAATTTGTTTGGATTGTCGACCCTTAGTGTGGGTAACTGCTCGCTGAACACTGAGTCGTATTGGGACTTCAGTATCTCGCTCATTTCTTGGTTCTCATCTGTGTATGTCCCATCTCGCCTAAGCAGGGGCTCAATACTGGATGTTGTTTTTCTCTTAGATTTGGCATAAGAGAAGAAGTATTTTTTTTTTTTTTTAGTTCTTCCTGCCATTCTTGTCTCCTGTAAGATTCCTTCAGCTTAAGTTCGATATTTGCTATTGCATTGACCAGTGTATCCCTTTGTATTTCAGATATATTGGCCCCTCTCAGCAGCTCTGTGATACTTTGCCTTCGACTCTATAGGGAGCATCTCTCTCTCTCTAGTTTATAGTTTCTCCTTCTTTTTCTTAGTGGAATGTGCCTTGAGCAGATCTCAAGAACCACAGAGTTCATTTTTTCTAGGCGAAGGTTCGGATTCGTGTTGTTTAGGATATCTTCCCAGCTTGTTTCATTTAGGACATGGTTGACTTTTTCCCATCACTACTGAACCATTTAGATCACTGTTGTACCAATTACATCACTACTGTATCATTTACATCACTACTGTACCATTTACATCATTACTGAACCATTTACATCACTACTGAGCTATTTACATCACTCCTGAACCATTTACACCACTACTGAACCATTTACATCAATCACTACTGAATGATCTTCCCGGTGTACAAATATAGGAAATTTTTTTGAATTTATCAAACCGAGTGATCGACATGCGAGGTGTCTCAGCTGTGATATACAGTGCAAAATGATCTGATACGGGTTTTACCCGCCCAGTTTTTGTTGAAGATTGCGGCTGATAATCAGTGGCCATCCCAGTAGACTTCATCAGTGGAATAGAGTGGTGGCAAATATGAAGACAACAGAAGCAGTGAAGAGGTAAAGATGTTGTCTGTTATCAACCTTGAGAAATTAGTTTGAGGTAGTCAGACCCTCAGCTTGGAGATGGATACTAGGAACCAGTGATGTAGTGATGAAAATGAGTTATGATGTACATGGGACATCATGGGACAGTAGTGATGTGCAGTGAATTATAATAAAGTGCATGGAAAAGTAATGATGAAAATGCAACATCCCATACCATAAAAATCTTTGAAAGGGTTCTAAGAAGCAAGATCGCCAACCACCTAGATACCCATCAATTACACAACCGATGTACCTGGTCCATGGCTCGGAGCTCGGCCATGGACCAGACTTGTCTGGTGTTTGCCTGGTTAACCAGGCTGTTGGTGCTGGAGGCCCACTGCTCCACATATCCATCACAACCTGGTTGATCTGGCACCTAGTGTCATAGTACTCACTCCCATCCTGTTCCTCATCCCCATATCTGACATAGACAGAAATGTAAGTCATAGTTCCATGTCTTCCTTTACGGATGACACCCTAATTGCTATGACAGTATCCTCCATTGAAGATGCTGCAGGACTCCAAGCAGACATCAACCAAATCTTTAAATGGGCCACAGAAAACAATATGAAGTTCAATGAAGAGAAATTTCAACTACTCAGATATGGAAAATTTGTGGAAATTAAAACTGAATTAGGGTACACGTATACAACAAATTCTAACCAAACAATAGAGTGAAAAACTAATGTGAAGGACTTGGAAGTGATAATGTCAGAGGATCTCACCTTCAAAGACCACAACAGTGTATCTACCTCATCTGCTAGAAAAATGATAGCATGGATAATGAGAACCTTCAAAACTAGGGACACCAAGCCCAGGATAATTCTCTTCAAGGCAGGTGAAATTTCTGACCTGGAGAATGTACTGGGAACTTTCACGGCACACGTAAGTGCGATAAAGCACCTAAATTACTGGGAACGGTTGAAATCCCTTGACTTGTATTCCCTGGAATGCAGGCAAGAAAGATACACGATAAAATACACTTGGAAAATCCTAGAGGGATTAGTACTAAACTTGCACACAAAAATCACTCCTTGCGAAAGCAAAAGACTGCAGGAGATGCAACATTTCCCCAATGAAAAGCAGGGTGCTTTGAACACAATAAGAGGCAACACAATAAGAGTCAGAGGCCCAAGACTGTTCAACTGCCTCCCAGCATACATAAGAGGGATTACCAATAGACCCCTGGCTGTCTTCAAGAAGGCACTGGACAGGCATCTAAAGTTAGTACTTGATCAGCCGGGCTGTGGTTTGTGCATTGGTTTATGTGCGGCCAACAGTAGCAGCCTGGTTCATCAGACCCTGATCCACCTCAAGGCCTTGTCTCAGACCGAGCCGCGGGGGCATTGACCCCTGAAACCCTCTCCAGGTATACCCTTGTATATTGCGCCATGCTAGTGCTGCCATCTCGCAGGCTTAGGCCTATCTTCAGTCTGAGAGATGCTAGTTCACTCTCAATTACTTAGCAGACAGCCTACATTCAAGAAGTGCCTCCTCTCTCTACCTCACCAGGCTGAGTTGGCTTCACAATAGAATTGAAGAAAGAAATTGTAGCAAAGTACGAAAGTGGAGGAGGAAGAGAGAGGGGAGAATGTGCCTTCTTCAGTGATTCAGTGATTCTATGATATGTTCGATACTAAAGCAGCAGGAGTTGATAAATGCTATAGCGGCAGCCAGCAATAAAGTGTAGCATTAATAGTGTAGCAAGTAAGTTAAGCGATAGAAAAAGGACATGAAACTAACTCCTCCAATATTATCGGAGGTATATAGGGCCACTAACAACACTGCCGCTGCCACCACCTATATGGCTTATGATGCCAGTGGTCCTGATTACCCAACAACAACAACAACACCACCACCACCACCACTCTTGACATACGTAATAACATACAGTGGACCCCCGAGTAACGAACACCCCGGAAATCGTACAATTATGTAAGTATAATATTGTAAGTGCTTGTGGAAGTGTATTTTTGGGGGTCTGAAATAGACCAACCTACGTGACATTATTCCTTAAGGGAGTAAATTCGTTCGGTAATGGCACTTGAGCAGGCTTCTGGAATGAAGTTTTTACGTTACTCGGGGGTCCACTGTATTTTATTCATTCTAGAGTATATATCATGTTTCTATGTTATTAATATTGTTTATTATGTTATATTAGATCAGTTGTGATAGATATATTTATTTCTCATTGTTTTCTTTATGTAAAACTATATTCCTTAACCCTTAAACTGTCCACACGTAGATATACGTTCACTCGCGAAAGTGACCGAACGTATATCTACGTTTTATTTTACATTCGTTCAAATTTAGCGTGATAGGCCTGAGTCGCCTAGACTTGAGAGAATGGGTCTGTGCCCTCAGTGTGCGCAGTATGAAAAAAATCGGGGACACCAGGGTACCGCATGGTAGCCCCAGTTAGTTTCAGCTCCATCTTGGGTCAACATCATGGCACACCCCTGTGATTCACTCACGCCTCGTCGTATTAACACTCTACTATTCTCGGAAAGTGATAGAGAACGCGAGCTTAGTGGATTTGACAGTGATATAGCCACTAATAATCAAGGAATTAGTGAAACTATTGATGACAACCCAGATGACCCTCAGCCCATCACCTCTGGGGTGGCCAGTGTGGCCAGTGTGGACAGTGTGGCCATACCAGACCCTCAGCCCAGCACATCTGGTGTGGCCAGTGTGGCCACAGACCCTCAGCCCAGCACCTCTGGGGTTGCTAGTGTTACTACCCAAAGGCAACTCCGCAAGAGGAAATTATCATTTTCCATGTGTTATGATAGTGACGATAGTGAAGGTGATATAAGTGACGATGATGAAATCGATTTTATGCCCATAGACGATTCGCGAGTGACAGTGATTATCATTATTCCCCAGTGAAACGTACTTATGGGGGTCATTACCTACGTTCAGGCAGTGTGCCATATGCAGGCAGAGGCAAGGGTCGTGGCAGTTCACGATCCAAAACCCCAGCCACTGATAGTGAAAGTGATAATGAAGGAGAGTATGCTGGGATGGAGGAAGAGGTGGTGGGTGGCATGGTGCCTGGACCTCGTGGCGCGGTGTGTGGACAGACAAAGGACCACGAGACACCCTCTCAATCATGTGCTGGCCCCACTCCCGTCCCTCCTGCTCCCCCACGTCCCATGCTACAGGTCCACCCTGCACCATCTGATCGTGAATGGAAGTGGACTGAACATACACCATTCGTGCCACATCCTTTCAATTTTGATGGCAGTGGCATCATGCCACACTCTCCCATCACAAATGAGTCTACAGAGTTAGACTATTTTCAACTATACTTTGATGAGCCAATAATGAACCTGATTGTTACTCAGACCAACCTGTACTACCAGTATACAATGGACCATGCAGAATTTTTAGAATCGTCACGGCTGCGCAGGTGGAAAGATACAACTGTGGCTGAAATGTATTTATTCCTTGGCACTGTCATGCTTATGCCACACACATATAAGAACAATATAGCAAACTACTGGTCCACAGACCACTTCATTAGCACTCCAGTCTTCCGTGACCTCCTTCCCTACAACAGATTCCTTCTGTTGCTGAGAATGTTGCACTTCTCAGATAGGAATACACCAAACCGAAATGACCTCCTCTACAAAATCCGGGAATTGTTTATGTATCTCAAGCAAAAATTCAGTGCCTACTTTTATCCATTCAAGAACATTGTTGTTGACGAGTCCTTGATTCTGTTCAAGGGACGACTGTCATTCAAACAATATATACCAAGCAAACGTAATCGCTTTGGTATAAAACTGTTTGTTATGTGTGACTGTGAGACTGGTCTTGTGTTAGATGTCATTATCTACACAGGTAAAAATACACTTGATGATACCAGGCGCATGTTGGGCATTTCTGGTGATGTTCGCAAGATGATGCAGCCATACCTTGGCAAGGGCCATACATTGTTCACAGACAACTGGTACACAAGCCCTATGCTTGCTGATTTCCTACTTGTGAACAATACTGATATATGTGGAACAGTGAGAAGAAATAGAAAACACATGCCAAAGTTCACTGGAGGAAGTGTAGTGCAGGCGTTTCATGCCAATGACATCATGGCACTGTCATGGCATGACAAAAGGGACGTGACATTGCTGTCAACCATCCACAGAAACGAGATGGTACAAACAGACAGAATGAGCAAGCTCAACAATCAACCTGTTGAAAAGCCAGCTGTTGTCATCGACTATACAAACAATATGTGACTAGTCGACAAGTGTGACATGATGATAAGCTTTGTTGACTGTGTGCGTAGGAGTCGCAAGTGGTATATAAAAGTGTTTTTCCACCTTGTGGACATTGCAATGCTCAATGCCTTCAACATGTATGAAATAAAGACTGGGAAGCGACAACGATATGCAGAATTCACCCTAAATGTCATCAAGCAGATAGGAAGAAAGTATGGTACCACACCTATACCTGCCACTCCACAGCGACCTGTCACCCCACAACAGCGACCTGTCACCCCACAACAGCGACCTGTCACTCCACAACAGCGACCTGTCACTCCACAACCAGAGGGGGAAGTGCCCAACCGAATAATCCCTAACTGTCATTGTCTGATACCATTACCATCTACTCCAAAGAAGAAGTACTCTCAGAAAAAGTGTGTTGTGTGTGCTTACAGTACACAGCGACCCCAAGTGCGAAAAGACACACGATTCATGTGTCAGCAATGTGGAGTGGCACTCTGTATGAATCCATGCTTCTTCGAGTATCATACAGTGGTGGACTTCTAGAAACATAAATAGGACCTGTAAATACCTTGTATATATATGTAAACAATAGTAAGTGATTGAACCAGGTGTACAAATTTATTTATCAGTGTGAACATGTGTGTTTGTGACAATATGATTACTAATTCAGTAACAAACATTTGTGTCTAAACAAGAATTGGCAATGAAATGAATAGATCTGCATCAAAACATTATTATCATAGCATGAAAACAACAGAAAATGGGAAAAAAATGGAAAAACGATAAATGTTTCTTGTTTCTGCAAGCGGCAGTGCTCCATGTTGCCGACACCACATCATTTAGCACCAACTTCGGGCTTATATCTCGGTAAGTACTGGCCCTAAAATGTTTTTTTTTAGCCTATCCTATTTATAAAAATGTGCTTTTCATTTTTAGAAAAAAAAAAAGATTTTTTTTTTTCAAAATATTCGGTCACTTTCGCGAGTGAACGTATATCTACGTGTGGACAGTTTAAGGGTTAAAAAATGAATTTTTTGTGAATATTTTTGGGTGTCTGGAATGGATTAATTGGATTTACATTATTTCTTATGGGAAATATTGCTTTGACTTTCGAACAATTTGAGTTTCGGCCGAGCTTCTGGAACAGATTCCGGCCGAAACTTAAGGTTCCACTGTATAGTATATGCTAGAAAAAAGTCAAGTGTGCTTGAGAAAGAAGCAACCCACTGGCTTATGTTAACCCTTTCACTGCCCAGACCCCTAAAATTAATATTACTACCCAGTGACTCTCCCTATCAGAGTATTCAATGAACTGCAGCGGTATTGTCAGGCAGATATTTCCCGCATTAAAGTCTCAACTATGTCCTACTACCTAAATTACATTGTCAGCATTTTTTTGGTTGCTGTACAATTATATTATTATAAAAAGGCAAGGTTTTTTACTCAAGCAATTATTGTATTAGTGATATTATCCTCAGGCAAATAAGTTTAAAACCTTAGCATACACATGATCAAACTTGAGCTTATTAGTGCTGTGTTATTTTAAGTTAGTTAAATTAGTCTTAACTTTCCTGAAATGCATTGCATAATTTGGGATTTTTCCGACAGGTTATCATTGTAAGAGTTTATACAATAATACCTGCTCAGCTAGGAGCTTTCCTTACATACTACAGTGGAACCCCGCAAATCGGCCTGTCTGATTATTGGCCGCCTCTATTTTCGATCGCTTTTTTCGGCCCAATTTTTCCCCGATTATCAGCCGTTCCTTGATTATCGGCCCACGTACCAGACCTGTCCGCCTGCCCCGCGCTTGCCCACCTCGCCGCACAGGCGTCGTGAGCCAGTCTAGCGTTGTTTACCTTTGAGTGACATTACCCAGCTCGCTCATTCAAACATTTCACAATAAATTATACTTATTTTATAAATTATCAACCATAACTTTTTACCATGTAGTCTAGAATTAAGTAGACCTAAGAATACCTACAATGCACAGCATATTAGGGGCTTTTGGCATGTACATCTCATTAATAACTATGTTTCTTGTCTACCATGTATCATTGTACCATGTCTCAATAAAGTATTATTATTATTATTATTATTATTATTGTGTTTATTGGTGGTTAAGCGATTGTCACTGTGAAATAAGTCACCATGGGTCCAAAGAAGCTTCCTATGGCACCTCTGTGGTAAAGAAAGTGAGGAACACCATCGAACTGAAGAAGGAGATAGTAGAAAAATATGAGTGGCGTACGTGGGGGGGAGCTTGCTAGGATGTACAACAAAAACAAATCGAATATCACCTCTATCCTGAGAAAGAGAAAAGAACTCAAGGAAGCTGATGTTGCAAAAGGTGTTAACATGTTTGCCAAAAATAGATAAAAAACAGTGGATGAGGTTGAGAAGTTGTTGGTGGTGTGGATCAACGAAAAACAGATAACGGGTGATAGTGTTTCCATGGCGATAATTTGTGAAAAGGCAAGGCAGTTGCACTCAGATCTTGTCAAGAAAATGCCTGGAACCAGTGCTGATGTGTGATTTTAAGGCCAGCAAAGGCTGGTTTGACAGAGAGGGACTTGTTACCTGAAGTCCTTTTGGAAGGGGATTTTCCTTCCAAACAATGAGTGCTCCCTCCCTGTCTCCTCCTCCCTATCTTTCAGATGCCAGCAAGTCTCTTCAATAAAAGTGAGTAAATGTTATTTTAAATGTCAATTTATTATGTATAAATTCAAGGATTATGTGGAGTAAAATAAAGGTTGGATGTGAAAAGTGGGTTATAGTAAGTGTTTATGCACCTGGAGAAGAGAAGTGTAGAGGAGAGAGGGAGATTTTGGGAAATGTTGAGTGAGTGTGTGGGGAGTTTTGAACCAAGTGAGAGAGTAATTGTGGTTGGGGATCTTAATGCTAAAGTGGGTAAAAATGTTGTGGAGGGAGTAGTAGGTAAATTTGGGGTGCCAGGGGTAAATGTAAATGGGGAACTGTTAATTGAGCTATGTGTAGAAAGAGGTTTGGTAATAAGTAATACATATTTTATGAAAAAGAGGATAAATAAGTATACACGTACAAGGTATGATATAGCACGTAATGAAAGTAGTTTGTTAGATTATGTATTTGTGGATAAAAGGTTGATGGGTAGGCTTCAGGATGTTCATGTTTATAGAGGGGCAACGAATATATTGGATCATTATTTAGTTGTAGCTACAGTTAGAGTAAAAGGTAGATGGGACAAAAAGAAAATGGCAACAGCAAGTAAGAGAGAGGTAAAAGTGTATAAACTAAGGGAGGAGGAAGTTAGGGTGAGAAATAAGCAACTATTGGCAGAAAGGGGGCTAGTGTAAGATGAGTAGTGGGGGAGGGGGTTGAAGAGAGTTGGGATAGTTTTAAAATGCAGTATTAGAATGTGGGGCAGAAGTTTGTATATAGGAGGTTGGGTGCAGGAGGAAAGAGGAGGAGTGGTGGAATGAAGAAGTAAAGGGTGTGATAAAAGAGAAAAAGGTAGCTTATGAGAGATTTTCACAAAACAGAAGTGTTAATAGAAGAGCAGAGTATATGGAGAGTAAAAGAAAGGTGAAGAGAGTGGTGAGAGAGTGCAAAAGAAGAGCAGATGAAAGAATGGGAGAGACTCTGTCAAGAAATTTTGCTGAAAACAAGAAAAAATTTTGGAGTGAGATAAACAAGGTAAGAAAGCCTAGGGAACGAATGGATTTGTCAGTTAAAAACAGAATAGGGGAGTTAGTAGATGGGGAGCTGGAGGTATTGGGTAGATGGCGGGAATATTTTGAGGAACTTTTAAATGTCGATGAACTAAGGGAGGCGGTAATTTCATGCACTGGCCAGGGAGGTATAACATCGTTTAGGAGTGAAGAAGAGCAGGATGTGAGTGTGGGGGAGGTGTGTGAGGCATTACGTAGAATGAATGGGGGTAAAGCAGGTGGAACTGACAGGATAATGACAGAAATGTTAAAAGCAGGGGGATATAGTGTTGGAGTGGTTGGTATTGTTGTTTAATAATTGTATGAAAGAGGGGAAGGTACCTAGGGATTGGCAGAGAGCATGTATACAGTCATCCCTCCGTTTTCATGTATCTCTGTTTTCGTGTATTTCAGTTTTCGTACAGTTTTTTCGTGGAAAATTGACCTCTGTTTTCGTGTGATTCCCTCCGTTTTCGTGCTTGGTCCGGAACCTGTCCACCAGTGCCGTACACATACAAAGGCCGTAGGCCACCACCCACGCACATTGTCACGCAGTCTAGCATTGTTTACGCTTGAGTGAACATCACCCCAGGACTTTATACAAAACATTTATTAACAATTCATTGTTTTTGGGCCTTGATTATTGTGTGTGACTACTAAATAAGCTACCATGGGCAAAAAGAAAGCTCCTAGTGCCACTTCTTTGGTAAAGAAAGTGAGGAACACCATAGAACTGGAGAAAGAAATAATAGAAAAATATGATAGTGGTGTATGTATTGCCGAGCTCGCCAGGATATACAAGAAAGCCCCAACAACCATCGGTTCCACTGTGTATAAGAGAAAAGCAATCACTGAAGCTAATGTTGCGAAAGGAGTGAATACAATAACGAAACAGAGATCACAAACAATAGAAAATATGGAGAAATTGTTGTTGCTGTGGATAAACCAAAAACTGCTAGTGGGTGATAGTGTTGTGCAATCCATCATACGTGAAAAAGCAAGGCAGTTGCATGCTGATCTTGTCAAGAAAATGCCTGGAACCAGTGATGTTGATGTTGATGAATTTAAGGCCAGCAAAGGCTGGTTCAAAAAATTTAAGAGGTGAACTGGCATACACAGTGTTGTAAGGCATGGTGAGGGTGCCAGTTCAGATAAACAAGGGGCTGAAAAATTTGTGCGCGACTTTAAAAAATATGTATAGGCTGAAAATTTCAAACCCCAACAAGTGTTTAACTGTGACAAAACAGGCCTCTTTTGGAAGAAAATGCCAAGGAGGACCTACATCACGCAGGAGGAAAAGGCAATGCGAGGACACAAGCCTATGAAAGACAGGCTAACTCTCATGTTGTGTGGTAACGCTAGTGAGGATTTTAGTGAAGCCTTTACTGGTGTATCACTCTGAAAATCCCATAGTGTTCAGGAACTACAGTGTTGACAAGAGTAAATTGTGTGTGTTTTGGAAGTCTAATGCTAAGGCATGTGTCACTAGGGAAATTTTCCTGGAATGGTTTAATCAAGTGTTTGGCTCCAGTGTGAAGAAATATCTATTGGAGAATAAATTGCCACTTAAGTGCGTCCTGGTAATGGACAATGCTCCTGGTCATCCTCAAGACTTGGACGACCAAATGTCTAAGGATTTCAAATTTGTAACAGCGAAGTTCTTGCCTCCTAACACCACTCCTCTCCTCCAGCCCATGGACCAGCAAGTCATTGCAAACTTCAAAAAACTGTACACCAAAGCAATGTTTAAAGGTGTTTTGATGTGACCAATGACACTAAATTGACCCTAAAAAGAGTTCTGGAAGGATCACTTCGATATCTTAAATTGCATAGACCTTATAGATAAAGCTTGGCAGGGAGTGACTTCCAGGACGATGAACTCTGCTTGGAGAAAGTTGTGGCCAGATTGTGTCCCAGAGAGGGATTTTGAAGGGTTTGGGGCTGTCATTGAGGAGCCTGTGGAAGTTGTGGAAAGTATTGTGGCATTGGGGAATTGCATGGGGTTGGATGTGAGTGGCGAAGATGTGGAAAAGTTGGTGGAGAACCACAATGAAGATCTAACCACTGAAGAGCTGCAAGAGCTTGAGCTGCAACAACAACAAAACAGATCTGAGGAAATTGCTTCAGTGGAGGAAGAGAGATGTAAGGTGTCTTCTTCAGAGATTAAGGAGATTTGTGCAATGTGGAGTAGGGTGCAATCATTTGTGGAGGAACATCACCCTGAGAAAGATGTTGCAATCCGTGCTGGCTACTTTTACAATGACAATGCCATGTCCCATTTTAGGGACATTTTAAAGAGCCGCCAGAGACAGAGCTCTCTGGAGAGATATTTAGTGCCACAGGTGTGCAGTGACTCTCAAGCTGGTCCTAGTGGGATTAAAAGACAAAGAAAGGAAGTGACCCCAGATGAGGACTTGGTACCTAGAGTCCTTATGGAGGGGATTCCTTCCAAAATTAGGTCTCTACCCTCTCCCCTCCTCCCTGTCTTCCATCCAGCAACATCAGTCTTCAGTAAGGGTAAGTGCCACATTCATTTCATTCATTTGTGCATGTAAATCTATCTTTAAGGCCCCCCAAAATTTTTTTTTCTAAACTTCTGGGTTTTTGGAATGGATTAATTGAATTTCCATTATTTCTTATGGGGAAAATGGTTTCAGTTTTCGTGTGTTTCAGTTTTAGTGCATCCCTCTGGAACGGATTAAACACGAAAACGGAGGGATGACTGTAGTTCCTTTATATAAAGGGAAGAGGGATAAAAGAGATTGTAAGAATTATAGGGGAATAAGTTTACTGAGTATACCAGGTAAAGTGTACGGTAGGGTTATTATTGAAAGAATTAGAGGTAAGACAGAGAGTAGGATTGCAGATCACCAAGGAGGCTTTAGAGTGGGTAGAGGATGTGTAGATCAAGTGTTTACATTGAAGCATACATGTGAACAGTATTTAGATAAAGGTAGGAAAGTTTTCATTGCATTTATGGATTTAGAAAAGGCATATGATAGTGGATAGGGGAGCAATGTGGCAAATGTTGCAAGTGCATGGAATAGGTAGTAAGTTACTGAATGCTGTAAAGAGTTTTTATGAAGATAGTGAGGCTCAGGTTAGGGTGTGTAGGAAAGAGGGAGATTACTTCCCGGTAAAAGTAGGTCTTAGACAGGGATGTGTAATGTCACCATGGTTGTTTAATATATTTATAGATGGGGTTGTAAAAGAAGTAAATGCTATGGTGTTGGGGAGAGGAGTGGGATTAAATTATGGGGAATTAAATGCAAAATGGGAGTTGACACAGTTACTTTTTGCTGATGATACTGTGCTAATGGGAGATTCTAAAGAAAAGTTGCAAAGGTTAGTCAGCGAGTTTGGGAGGGTGTGTAAAGGTAGAAAGTTGAAAGTGGACATAGATAAGAGTAAGGTGATGAGGGTATCAAACGATTTAAATAAAGAAAAATTGGATATCACATTGGAGAGAGGATGGAAGAAGTAAATGTTTTCAGATATTTGGGAGTTGACTTGTCAGCGGATGGGTTTATGAAGGATGAGGTTAACCATAGAATTGAAGGAAAAAAAGTTGAGTGGTGTGTTGAGGTATCTGTGGAGACAAAAAACGTTATCCATGGAGGCAAAGAAGGGAATGTACGAAAGTATAGTGGTACCAACACTCTTATATGGGTGTGAAACATAGGTTGCAAATGCTGCAGCGAGGAGGCAGATGGAGGCAGTGGAGATGTCCTGTCTAAGGGCAATGTGTAGTGTAAATATTATGCAGAAAATTTGGAGTGTGGAAATTAGGAGGAAGTGTGGAGTTACTAAAAGTATTAGTCAGAGGGCTGAAGAGGGGTTGTTGAGGTGGTGTGGTCATTTAGAGAGAATGGATCAAAGTAGAATGACTTGGAGAGCGTATAAATCTGTAGGGGAAGGAAGGCGGGGTAGGGGTCGTCCTCGAAAAGGTTGGAGGGAGGGGGTAAAGGAGGTTTTGTGGACGAGGGGCTTGGACTTCCAGCAAGCATGTGTGAGCGTGTTAGATAGGAGTGAATGGAGACGAATGGTTTTTGGGACCTGACGAGCTGTTGAAGTGTGAGCAGGGTAACATTTTGTGAAGGGATTCAGGGAAACCAGTTAATTGATTTAGTTGGACTTGAGTCCTGGAAATGGGAAGTACAATACCTGCACTTTAAAGGAGGGGTCTGGGATAGTGACAGCTGTTGTATCTGAGCGCCTCTGCAAAGACAGTGATTATGTATGAGTGATGTGAAAGTGTTGAATGATGATGAAAGTATTTTCTTTTTGGGGATTTTCTTTCTTTTTGAGTCACCGTGCCTCGGTGGGAGACGGCCGACTTGTTGAAAAAAACAAAAATTATGTGTTGTTATTGTGTGTTTTGTGTATGTAAAACTATAGTTAATCTTTAAAAAATGAATTTTTTGTGAATATTTTTGTGTGTCTGTAACGGATTACAGTGGTCCCTCGGTTTTCGTGTTTAATCCGTTCCAGAGAGAGGCACTAAAACTGAAACACACGAAAACTGAAATCATTTTCCCCCAAAGAAATAATGGAAATTCAATTAATCCGTTCCAGAAACCCAGAAGTTTGGAAAATTTTTTTGGGGGCCTTAAAGATAGATTTACATGCACAAATGAATGAAATGAATGTGGCACTTGCCCTTACTGAAGACTGATGTTGCTGGATGGAAGAGAGATAGGAGGGGAGAGGGTAGAGTCTTTAATTTTTGGAAGGGGAATCCCCCTCCATAAGGACTCTAGGTACCAAGTCCTCATCTGGGGTCACTTCCCTTCTTTGTCTTTTAATCCCACTAGGACCAGCTTGAGAGTCACTGCACACCTGTGGCACTAAATATCTCTCCAGAGAGCTCTGTGTCTGGTGGCTCTTTAAAATGTCCCTAAAATGGGACATGGAATTGTCATTGTAGAAGTAGCCAGCACGGATTGCAACATCTTTGTCAGGGTGATGTTCCTCCACAAATGATTGCACCCTACTCCACATTGCACAAATCTCCTTAATCTCTGAAGAAGGCACCTTACATCTCTCTTCCTCCACTGAAGCAATTTCCTCAGATCTGTTTTGTTGTTGTTGCAGCTCAAGCTCTTGCAGCTCTTCAGTGGTTAGATCTTCATTGTGGTCCTCCACCAACTCTTCCACATCCTCTCCATTCACATCCAACCCCATGGAAGTCCCCAATTCCACAATATTTTCCACAACTTCCATAGGCTCCTCAGGGTTAGCTTCAAACCCTTCAAAATCCTTATCTGGGACACAATCTGGCCACAACTTTCTCCAAGCAGAGTTCATCGTCCTGGAGGTCACTCCCTGCCAAGCTTTATCTATAAGACCTATGCAATGGAAGATATCGAAGTGACCCTTCCAGAACTCTTTTAGGGTCAATTTAGTGTCATTGGTCACATCAAAACACCTTTGAAACATTGCTTTGGTGTACAGTTTTTTGAAGCTTGAAATGACCTGCTGGTCCATGGGCTGGAGGAGAGGAGTGGTGTTAGGAGGCAAGAACTTCACTTTTACAAATCTGAAATCCTTAGACATTTGGTCGTCCAAGTCTTGAGGATGACCAGGAGCATTGTCTATTACCAGGAGGCACTTAAGTGGCAATTTATTCTTCAATAAATATTTCTTCACACTGGGGCCAAACACTTGATTAAACCATTCCAGGAAAATTTCCCTAGTGACCCATGCCTTAGCATTAGACTTCCAAAACACACACAATTTACTCTTGTCAACACTGTAGTCCCTGAACACTCTGGGATTTTCAGAGTGATACACGAGTAAAGGCTTCACTTTGAAATCCCCACTAGCGTTACCACACAACATTAGAGTTAGCCTGTCTTTCATAGGCTTGTGTCCTCGCATTGCCTTTTCCTCCTGCGTGATGTAGGTCCTCCTTGGCATTTTCTTCCAAAAGAGGCCTGTTTCGTCACAATTAAACACTTGTTGGGGTTTGAAATTTTCAGCCTCTACATATTTTTTTAAATTCGCGCACAAATTTTTCAGCCCCATCTTTATCTGAACTGGCCCCCTCACCATGCCTTACAACACTGTGTATGCCAGTTCGCCTCTTAAATTTTTCGAACCAGCCTTTGCTGGCCTTAAATTCATCAACATCAACATCACTGGTTCCAGGCATTTTCTTGACAAGATCGGCATGCAACTGCCTTGCTTTTTCACGTATGATGGATTGCACAATACTATCACCCGCTAGCAGTTTTTGGTTCATCCACAGCAACAACAATTTCTCCATATTTTCTATTGTTTGTGATCTCTGTTTGGTTATTGTATTCACCCCTTTCGCAACATTAGCTTCAGTGATTGCTTTTCTCTTATACACAATGGAACCGATGGTTGTTGGGGCTTTCTTGTATATCCTGGCGAGCTCGGCAATACATACACCACTATCATATTTTTCTATTATTTCTTTCTTCAGTTCTACGGTGTTCCTCACTTTCTTTACCAAAGAAGTGGCACTAGGAGCTTTCTTTGGGCCCATGGTAGCTTATTTAGTAGTCACACACAATAATCAAGGCCCAAAAACAAATAAATATTTTGTATAAACAAATAAAATAAATATTTTGTATAAACTCCTGGGGTGATGTTCACTCAAGCGTAAACAATGCTAGACTGGGTGGCAATGTGCGTGGGAGGTGTGTGGGTGGCGAGCCTACGGCCTTTGTATGTGCGCAGCACTGGTGGACAGGTTCCGGACCGAGCACGAAAATGGAGGGAACACACGAAAACGGAGGGCAATTTTCCACGAAAAAACTACACGAAAACAGAGATACACGAAAACCGAGGGACCACTGTAATTGTATTTACATTATTTCTTATGGGAAATAATGGTTCAGAAATCGGCCTGTTCGATTTTAGGCCTAGCTCCTGGAACGGATTACGGCCGATTTTTTGGGGTCCAATGTATTAAATATCATCCAGTTTTGTAAATAATATGTACAGTGTGGAAATAAACCACATTTATTATTATGTATTATTATTTTTATTATAAATTCAGTCACATTATTCTGTTATTCTTTTCCAGGTGACGACTTTACCATCATTCAGCAAGAGATCTTGATGATGAAGGACTGCCGGCATCCAAACATAGTGGCCTATTTTGGGAGTTACCTTCGCCGAGACAAACTCTGGATATGTATGGAGTTTTGTGGAGGTGGATCTTTGCAAGATATATATCACAGTAAGTGTCAATGCCGTGTAAGATTTATTATATTAATTTTCATGTAGGAAAATATAATTTAAATTTACTTGTCTTCTAATCTGTTTTTTTTTTTTTTCAAATGGCCATCTAGCCTGTTCATAACCTAAACCATAGCCTATAAAGAAAACAGAGTTCAGTTCACAGCACCTGTTAGCACTCAGGTTTGTTCTTATAATATGCACCTGAATTTATCATACAAGCAATTGTAACTATCAAAAATTAGTGTAGGGATGGTTATGAACAGACAAGGAGAGTATTCAATTTACAGTGGACCCCCGAGTATCGTAATTAATCCATTCCAGGAGCTATTACTTAACACGAAGTTTACGAAATTCGAACCCTTATTTCCCATAAGAAATAATGTAAATACAATTAATTTTTTTTTTTTATTAACACATCGGATGATTCCCACCAAGGCAGGGTGGCCCGAAAAAGAAAAACTTTCGTCATCATTCACTCCATCACTGTCTTGCCAGAGGGGTGCTTTACACTACAGTTATAAAACTGCATACATTAACACCCCCCTCCTTCAGAGTGCAGACACTGTACTTCCCATCTCCAGGACTCAAGTCCGGCCTGCCGGTTTCCCTGAATCCCTTCATAAATGTTACTTTGCTCACACTCCAACAGCACGTCAAGTATTAAAAACCATTTGTCTCCATTCACTCCTATCAAATACGCACACGCATGCTTGCTGGAAATCCAAGCCCCTCGCACACAAAACCTCTTGTATCCCCTCCCTCCAACCTTTCCTAGGCCGACCCCTACCCCGCCTTCCCTCCACTACAGATTTATACACTCTCGAGGTCATTCTGTTTCGTTCCATTCTCTCTACATGTCCGAACCACCTCAACAACCCCTCCTCAGCCCTCTGGATAATAGTTTTGGTAATCCCGCACCTCCTCCTAATTTCCAAACTCCGAATTCTCTGCATTATATTCACACCACACATTGACCTCAGACATGACATCTCCACTGCCTCCAGCCTTCTCCTCGTTGCGACATTCATCACCCATGCTTCACACCCATATAAGAGTGTTGGTATAACTATACTCTCATACATTCCCCTCTTAACTTCCTTGGACAAAGTTCTTTGTCTCCACAGACTCTGAAGTGCACCACTAACCCTCTTCCCCTCATCAATTCTATGATTCACCTCATCCTTCATAGACCCATCTGCTGACATGTCCACTCCCAAATATCTGAATACATTCACCTCCTCCATACTCTCTCCCTCCAATCTGATATCCAATCTTTCATCACCTAATCTTTTTGTTATCCTCATCGCCTTACTCTTTCCTATATTCACTTTCAATTTTCTTTTTTTACATACTACCTTACCAAATTCATCCACCAACCTCTGCAACTTCTCTTCAGAATCTCCCAAAAGCACTGTCATCAGCAAAAAGCAACTGTGACAACTCCCACTTTGTATTTGATTCTTTGTCTTTTAACCCAACACCTCTTGCCAAGACCCTCGCATTCACTTCTCTTACAACCCCATCTATAAATATATTGAACAACCACGGTGACATCACACATCCCTGTCTAAGGCCTACTTTTACTGGGAAATAATCTCCCTCTCTCCTACACACTCTAACCTGAGCCTCACTATCCTCAATTAATCCGTTCCACAAAAAAATATTCACATACAAAATAATTAAAAACAATATATATACGTATATATACATTTACTTACCTTTATTGAAGAGTTGCAGGCATCTGGAATATAGGGTAATGAGGTAATGAGTAATGAAGGTCCTCTTGGGCATTTTCTTCCAAAACAGGCCTGTTTCATCACAATTAAACACTTGTTGGGAGGAATTCTTCAGCCTCTACGAAGGGGAATCCCCACTCCCTGCATGCCTGCTACACTCCCTGCATGCCTGCTACACTCCCTACATGAATGCTACACTCACTGCATGCCTGCTAAACTCCCTGCATCAATGCTAAACTCCCTGCATCAATGCTAAACTCCCTGCATCAATGCTAAACTCCCTGCATCATGCTAAACTC
>WNWK01025633.1:0-28344 GCA_009830355.1 Cherax destructor
AAGTCGAGGTAATGGTAGACACATAGTCTTGCCAATAAGTGAGTTTACCATCGCGTATGACGTGGCGAGCGACTGCCTTTGCCTGCTTAAAATCCAAGAGACGATCCGAGGTCCGATTATATCGATAATGGCCCCACGCAGTGCGTTTCAAACGCACCGCACAGGCACATGCAGGAGACCACCAAGGCACGCATGTCTGAGAATGCCTGCCTGAGTTTTGAGAAATAAAACGTGATGCTGCAGTAAAAACTAAGATCGAAAACTGGTGCACCAGCACATCAATAGAGGACGAAGAAGGGTCCTCACAGAAAGCAGTAAGATGTGAGTATAAGTCCCAATTCGCTCGTCCAAATTGCCAACGAGGGCTACGAAGCGGTCGGGAATACGTAGTGGAAGTAAGAAGAATTGGAAAGTGATCACTGTCATGCAAATCTGGGAGAACAGACTAAGGGTAATCAAGTGCGATTGACGAGGAGCAGATAGAAAGATCAATGCAAGAGAGAGACTGAGTGCGAGAGTCAAAATATGTGGGAGCACCCATATTTAAAACATGAAGAGGATGAGAAGTGAGAAGAGTCTCCAACTGATCACCAGGAGAGTCACAGTGGGGCCCTCCCCAAATATGATGGTGTCCATCGAGGGTTTCATCTCTGCAATAGTGATGGAGATAGCATCAAGTGTCTCAGCTAATAAGGAAGATGCCGATACCATGTTTTCAGAGACAGGTGAGGTAGAGCAAGTAGAGATCGGGGAGACTATGGAGGGAACCAAAGAGGTCTGAGAGGGGAGGGGAGTATGAACCTTTGAGAGATGCGCTGGTGGAGGCAGAAGAGTCCTGCGGTGGAACAGGATTGACACCTTTCTAATCTCGACTGGGGTAATCTAGCTAACGATAACGATGGGATCTGCGTTTATGATTTTTTTCTTAATAATGTACAACGTGCACAGAGTATATTTATTCCCCAGAAGATTTGGTCAAAAAATAACGATCCCAAATGGATTAACAGGAGGCTAAAACATCTATTAGGGAGAAAAGAGGAATTTATAGGCGCATCAAAAGGGAGATGTTAACCTTATTGACCAATATGTTCAATTGAAAGAAAGAAAGGGATTAGAAAGGCTAAACGTGACTATGAGATTAAGGTTGCTAATGAATCAAAGACTAATCCAAAAGGGTTCTTTCAAGTGTATAGGACGAAGGTGAGAGAAAGGTAGGTCCTCTGAAAATTGGGAATGGACAGCTGACGGATAACGAACTGGAAATGTGTTCTCTATTTAATGACTATTTTTGTCAGTCTTTACACAAGAAGACGTAAATGAGATTCCAGAAATTAACAATTATTCAGTTCCTGAAGAATTCAAGTTAACTAATATTACTGTCACGAGGGACATGGTTATCAAACAGATAGATAAACTGAAGCAGAATAAGTCCCCGGGACCCGACGAGTTGTTTTCCAGGGTACTTAAAGAATGTAAGATGGAACTTAGTCAGCCATTAATGAATGTGTTTAATACATCCATCCTAACTGTGTTGTGCCAGAGATGTGGAAGATAGCTAATGTAGTTCCTATATTCAAATCAGGGGATAAGTCAATTCCATCAAATTACCGTCCAATAAGCCTCACATCTATAGTAGGCAAATTATTAGAATCAATTATAGCTGATATTATTAGAAGTCACCTTGAAGAACATAATTTGATTAATGAATCTCAGCATGGGTTCACGAGAGGTCGTTCCTGCCTAACAAATTTACTGACGTTTTCAATAAAACATTTGAGGCAGTAGACAATGATAAAGAATATGATATAGTTTACTTGGATTTCAGTAAGGCCTTCGATAGAGTACCTCACAAGAGACTCTTAAGAAAGGTGGCAGCTCATGGTATAGGAGGTAAAGTTCTAGCATGGATAGAGGCATGGCTTACCAATAGAAAGCAGAGAGTTTCCATTAATGGGGTCAAATCTGAATGGGGATTAGTCACTAGTGGCGTTCCACAAGGATCAGTTTGGGCCCATTGTTGTTCATAATTTACATAAATGACCTTGATGAAGGAATTGCAAGTGACATGAGTAAATTTGCTGATGATACAAAAATAGGCCGTATAATTCATTCTGAGCAGGATACCAGTGAACTCCAGGAGGATTTGGACAAATTAATGTCTTGGTCTGAAAGTGGCAGATGAAGTTCAATGTGGACAAGTGTAAGGTGCTAGTCGTTGGTAATGAAAATATCCCTCGAATTTATAAACTAGGTGAAGTAGAGCTTGATCATACAGAATGTGAAAAGACTTGGGAGTCATGGTAAGCAGAAATCTAAAGCCAAGACAACAGTGCCTAAGTGTGCCAATAAGGCTAACAGATTACTAGGATTTATTTCAAGAAGTATAAGCAACAGAAGTCCAAAAGTTATTTTACAGCTCTATACATCACTAGTGAGACCTCATTTGGATTATGCAGCTCAGTTTTGGTCACCTTACTACAGGATGGATATAGATTCATTGGAGAACATACAAAGAAGAATGACTAAAATGATTTACAGTATAAGAAATCTCCGTATGAAGATAGACTTAGAGCGTTAAATCTCCACTCTGGAGAGGCGTAGAATGAGGGAGATATCATCGAGGTGTACAAGTGGATGATGGGTATAAACAAAGGAGATATTAATAAAATACTGAGGATATCGAACCAAGTAAGAACCAGAAATAACAGTTTAAATTGGATAAATTTAGATTTAGAAAGGACATAGGCAAGTACTGGTTTTCGAACAGAGTTGTAGATGCGTGGAACAATCTTCCGAGTAGGGTGATAGAGGCTGGGACCTTGGGTGGATTTAAAAAGAGATTGGACAAATATATGAGTGGGAGGGGCTGGGTTTGATTAGTGTCGTGAGTACGGGAATAAATTCTTAGGTAGTGGTGGTTTTGATAAGGACCTGCCTTGTATGGGCCAGTAGGCCTTCTGCAGTGTTCCTCCATTCTTATGTTCTTATGTTCTTAAGGAGGTCGGAAGGTAACTGGGGAAAAAGTCTGAGGGGGAACAGGAGAAGAGGGGACCAAACAAGGGGGGTGAACCTTCACTTCTGTGTAAGAATTAGAAAGGGGTTGAGAACGAGGCACCGAGGCCGAAAAGGAAAAAGTATTGGGAATTGTAAGTACTGGAGGAATGCGAAAAGACTTGGGCTTATGAGACAGGTTCAGCTTCGCAGGTGATAGGTGTGTAGAAGATGCAGGTGTGCAAGGCCTTGCAGAGTGAGAAACTAGCGGGTGAGAAGAAGTGAAGGTAGGAGTAGATAAGGAGGTGGGGGTTTCAGATGATAAATCTGTAAAAGAATTAGAGAATTGGAGGTCTCCTAGCTATCGCAAATAAAGGATACGAGGAAGATTACTCTGAAGGCAGAGCCGAGAGACAGCCATAGCATAAGTAAGGCCTCCACTCTCCTCTCGTTCATTACGATAGACCTGACAACGGTGGGAAATAGAAGGATGAGGTTCATTCCAATTGAGACAAGTGAGGGGAAGACTGCAAGATGATCGGTATGACCTGCAGCACAGCAGATCGGGCACTCCGCCGCAGATCTGCAGTATTTAGCGGGGTATCCAAAGCGCCAACAATTTCGAGACTGTTGGGGAGTAGGGACCACTCAACGGACTTCTAGGCGATGGCCCACGATGTAAACGGAGGACAAGAGTTCACAAAAGTCAAAGGTTAAGCGATTGATGTTACTGGGAAAGCACCTCCTCCCATGAGCGGGCAGGACATATGTATCCACTTTGAGAATAGGAAGGTTCTGAAAGGCTATCTGCTCCAAAATATCATCACCGCTAGACAGAAAATCACTCTGTACAATGGTATATGGTAAAACTACTGTACCACTGCAAGAAATAAGAGTAGTGTGCTTGTGAACTGTGATTGGAATGTTATCAATGGAAGTAATATGGGAAAGATCATGAGCTTGGTCTGCATTCTGAACTGTAACGATGTGCGCACCGCATCGAAGAGTGTGAAAGAATACATTTTAGCCAACGTGTCGTAAAAGAGCTTTACCAATACTATGGTCAGAAAGATAATCAGTTGGAGATGTCTGTTGTAGGGAAAAGAATTTAGTCCACTGCGTATTTGTAAATATGGTGAGTAAAGGAAGTGGGTGTCGTGTAGGTCGTTTTTGGGTAGAATGAGTAGACATCAAAGAACCATCGTCAGTAAATGGTCTAGAACGTTTAGGCGTAGTACCGTGGGCGGCCAGACCCGAGGTAGGTGGGCGATCTGAAAAATGTCGCACCGTATTCGGAGAAGCCGGACGCATAGTTAAAGGCATGTGAGATGCAGAGGCACTAACAGAAGTGGGCAGAGCCCCAGCACTTGGAGTAGGTGACGAAGCATCACCAGCAGAAGGTACAGGGGTATGGGAAGAGTCAAGAGAATAGTCCAGTAACAAAGCCGGGTCAGAACAGGATGTGGTAACAAGAAGAGGCCTTGGAGGAGGAGTGTTATCACATAACGAAGACTCCATGATGATGGGACTTCTTTCTTATTATTATTTTAGGAAAAAAAAAAAGAAAGAAGGAAAGAGAAAATATAGGACAGTGGAGGGACAGTCTCTAAAAGCCATGAAAGGGCCTTAAGTTCCTCCCCCCATCCGAGAGGATCTAGAGACCACAAGTAGTGCAGATGCAGCATGGAAGCCTTGCCATACCTTACCCGTCACGCCAGTAAACCAGCGCTCCGGGATAACAACCTCACATCTACCGAGCCACCTCGGTGAACAAAAGAGAGGGAAGTCGGAAACGGAAACCCGCCACAAAGCATACCTCCAGATAATCCAGATTTCATGGCAAAATACAACTCACCCGAGGAACCTCACGGAGCAGGATGAACTCCGGCACACTTCCCCCTACCTAGAAACCGTAATGTAAGAGGGGAGGACCCCAGAGGCTACAAAATGGTCGGGGAAGGGGAGGGTTGGGAGGGGGGAGAAAGGGGAAAAAAGGGGGATGGGGAGGAATGGATAGGGAAGGGAGGATTGGAGGGTAGAAGAAGACCATAGGTCCAATTCCTCAGACCAATAGCCTTTTCACCAGTGCCGGATATAATGTATTGATAGTGCCAGGTATAACGTAGTGAAAGTGCCAGGTATAATGTAGTGATAGCCCCAGGTATAATGTAGTGATAGCGCCAGGTATAATGTAGTGAGAGCGCTACAAGGAGCCCCCCTTGAAGAGGTTTGGGCTGCTGAAATCATATACATATGACCTTAATAACAATCGGTTGGCTAAGGTTTCCAAGAAAATTTATTTATATATTTTGGGTATATGTATAAAATATATTAGGAAAATAATTGTATAGGAAATTCACTTATATTGATTCAACTCGACGCTTCTTGTATTCCAGGTCTGGAAAATCTGTTGATTTTGTCCCCTCAAAGAAGGTTCCTTGATGCTGGTGAGGGGTTCTTCATCTAGGGAATTGGATCTGTGCTCCGGTTCCCTGAATTAAGCCTGAATACCTTCCACATCCTCCCCACAGGCGCTGCATAATCCTATGGGTTTAGCGCCCCCCTTGATTATAATAATAATAATAATAATGTTGATTTTGTAAACTGCTAACAATGACGCACTTCAGTTTCCCCTGGTAGCGATTCTCCATTACTGAGATTTCCTGATGGAAAAATGTTCACCATTTTTCATGACAGGCTTTCTTATATACGGCAGCAATAGCTTGCTTTTCAGATGCAAAGGTTAATAATAATAATAATAATAATAATAATAATAATAATAATAATAATAATAATAATAATAATAATAATAATAATAATAATAATAATAATAATAATAATAATAATAATAATAATAATAAAGTTATCTGCATTGTTCACACAATTACGAGGATTCCTGTCCAAATTTAGAATTCTATCCCTGGTGATTTTAGACCAGTTATTTGTGAAGTCATCTGCATTACCTCCCTTTTCACTGGTTATTTAACCCACAACCAAATTGTTTCCATTCCTGTTACTTATGTTCTTTCATTATTCTTTACATTTACTAGTGAAGCTTACAAAGTTCTGAGCATGTCTGGGTGTGAGAAATAAATTACCTGCATGAACCTCACTATTAAGTTCATACAAGTAATTTGGCTAGAATGCAACTAAGATACATTACTCACATTTTGTTGCACCTCTGAGGTATGAGGGAATTTTGGACGCACTAGGTCGTAGGAAAGCGTCCCCTCCGTACCTACAACCCATACAAACTCTCACACATTACCGGGACCTAAAATTATATATTACATTTAAAAACATAACCAATAATTCTGGTATAATTAAAATGAAGGTGGACTGTATAAATTGGGTTTGACTGCCTGAGAGACAGGGGCTATCACAGTTAGTGTCAAGCATATAACTACCTAATTGATATAATTATTGACACTTTGGGATACCACTTACCAATTTTTTTCTAGAGGCCGTTAAATACCGCTGAATCACCCACAACACCTAGAGGTTCCTGTTGGTGGTGATGCCTCCTTATCTTCCCCATTCACACTCAAATTCTTGATGTCCTGGCAAGTTCCTGTCATTCCAACAGCAGGACTATATTTCAATTTGTCTTACTCCTACTTGGGAGGCTTGAACCCCAATCACTACGCTCCTTAACATGAATTCTTATTATGATGTGAGGCCAAGCGCCATTAGGTCTCTGAAAACGCCAAAGTTCTGGTGCAAATTTCCAACCAGTCCTTACACAATTCAATTCAACATGGCGTCTCCCCTCCGCCTTTTCTCCAAGAGTCAAATCAGCATCATTTTAATATATTATTTTCATTGTTGAAATATACATATTATAATCTCGGAAAATTATGCAAAAAATTTCACACTGTTCTATAGTTCTATAGTCACGATACGCTTTACCAGTCCTAGCTACATGTTTTGGATCATTATAGTAATTATGATGATATTTGTTGTCATTTATGGTAGAAGATTTAAGTACTCTTTTTCTAGTCACATGATCTGTGAACCAGTTCTCAATGGTGGGAACTAAATCATTAGTGATTTTTTGTGTCTGTGGGCTTGTAATTATTATAGCAGGTAAAAGGACACAAGTGCAACTAATGCAACAGTTTAGTGTGGTAATGATTCGCTCTCCAGGAGCTTTATCAAGCCGTTATAAACAATACAGAGACACAGGTATTATAGGTCTTAGAGTGAGGTGCAAGAATTAATATAATCAGTGAATGTATTAGTAGCAATACCAGTAGTAGTAGGAGTTGTAGTAGTACCTGTGGTACGTAGTAGTAGCAGCAGCAGCCATATGATGGCGGGGTTTATTTTCAGGAGGATTCTTGCTAATACTTCAGAGATGAAGCCGCATTTATTATCTTTAATTGTGTTAAAGATAGTGATTAATGATGATTCAAGGCACTTATGTCTGCGGAAATCGTGTTTATTAATCACAAGGCGAGAGTCGTTTAATTTCATCAGGTGGTTGGCAGAACTCCGGTGTTGTACGCAGGTGTTGTTCAAGTTATCGTTCCTACAATCATTATTGTGTTCACTGAGACGTGTTCCGAGGTTACTTGCTGTTTCGTCTACATATAATTTGTCACAGTCTCCACAGGGAAGTGTAAACCCTGCATTGACTGGTTCACGGTGCTTCAATTTTGTCCCAGTTAGATCTTTTATGGAGGTGCTGGATGCTATCACAACTCCAGCATTATCTTGCATGAGTACATTAGAGACGTTCAATGCAACTTTTCTGTAGGGAATGATTATATCTTTGTCAGGAGTGGTGATAATGCGTGAAGAATTGGTGATCTGGGGGGATCTTGTCTTGTAATCTTTCATGAAAAAGGAAGGAAAATGTAGCTCAGTGAAGGTTTGGAGTGTGTATGTACACTCCTCGTCAAGAAACGCTCGACTGCAAATTCAGAATTATGCTCTTAGGAAAAATCAGATGATGATGCCTCTTTTGATCTTAGTATCTTGACTGGAATAGAAGTGTGTGAAATCGTTGTTGTTTATAGTCTTCCTGTAAACTTGAAACCTTCAGCTTCAAATTTGCAGAAATGTTCAAATTTTCCTTATTTTACCTCCTCAACAGCATCAGAAACCTCTCCATCTGAAACAAGAAACTAAGTAGTTTGGACGTAACTTCCCTCCTCAGTAAGGTACCTACTGCACAAGCCATTGACGTTCTCCAACCTAAAGTCAATCAGGACCTTAATCTGCCTCTACCTCTAGGAGATTTCGTTGACCTGACTGAAATATGCATTAACTTTAACTGCTTTTCTTTCAACAACAGGCTCTACAAAGAAACCTGTGGTATGGGGTCCACCATCAACACAGTCTTAGCTAACTTGCATATGGAATACCTGGAAGCTGAACGCTTCGCCAACATCATCCCCACAGGTGTCATATGATTACTTTATTTAGACGACGTCCTCATAATAACTCCTAAATGTTTTGATGTGCGGAATCTTCAGGCAAGACTCAACGCAGCTGAACCAGCTATCCAGTTTACATTTGAAGAAGAGTCCAGTAACAAGCTACCTTTTCTACACTACTCCTAGCGAAGTTATAATCCAGGTTGCGTTCAACGTTCCTTAATTTAGAACTCGCAGAAGCTAACACTGGAGTCGTCTTGGCAACCAGCACTTCCATAAAAGATATAACTTGGACAAAATTTAATACCGTGAACCAGTCAATGCCAGGGTTTACACTGTCCTGTGGAGGCTCTGACAGAATATACGTAGGCGAAACAGCAAGAAAACCTCGAAACATGTCTCAGTGAACACATTAATGCATATAGGAACAAAAACTTGAACAACGCCTGCATACAACACCGGAGTTCTGCCAACCACCTGATGAAATTCAACGACGCCCGACTAGTGATTAAAGAATCCAATTTCCTCAGACGTAAGTGCCTTGTATTATCATCATTAATCGTTATTTAGCAAGAATCCTCCTGAAAACAATAACCCTGCCATCACATACCTGCTGTTATTATTACTACTACTACTACTCATAATAATAATAATAATAATAATAATAATAATAATAATAATAATAATAATAATAATAATAAAATTAATAATAATAATAATAATAATAATGCCACAAGTACTACTACAACTAATATAATAGTATTATTGCTACTACCTACAATGGTTAAAGTAGAGGTGGAGGGGTAAGCCAGTGGAAGGCCTCGGTCAGATGACCAAAACTCCAACGGCGGGTCATCATCTGACTAAGACCCGCGTCAGGAAACACTTGTCCTGTTTCCTGATGAACCTTATCTAACCTTAAGGAGGAAGAACACTACTCATATTCCCATGGATATTAGACGTACATACAATGCTTTTTAACAACATAACGTGACACCGCAATTAGCTATCTTTTAACTACTATATACACATATTGTGTTTTCCAGAACCTTAACATATCCATAATAATAAAGAAATCTTGTGCAGTAACACAATTATAAGACTTCTTAATAGATACTTAAGAAATATGCAACAAATATATATAAAAAATATACAATTTACACTGGTACATCAATATACTTTGGATGCAATATTGTCTGTTTGATAAACTTGGTAAACATGGGCGCCACAACCATCCTCCACCAAGTTATGCATGATATTCCGTGTCCAGCTCTGGTGGTGAGCGGACATGCTGGCTCTACCCTAGCGGCGGCATAGTGAGACTTGTTTTCAAACAAGATGACTGTCACCTATCGACGAAGAGTCAATACTGTATGTATTGAACTACTGCAGGGAACGATTCTACTGGCGAATGCTGATGTTCTTTTGACAGCCATTCTCCGTGACACCTACGGTATGTCTTACGAGGACCTTTATGGAGTGTCCATGAATGGAATTCGACGTTTCTTCGTGAAATTTGCAAGCACTGAGGTGTATCGACGTGTGGTGGATGTCTACCAGGACAGGAAGATGGTGGTCAACATGGGAGTCGAGGTTTGCTACGGGACGTTCGACAGTATACAAGTGGGTAAAACTTCATAATATCCGTTTGAGGTTGCCCTGAAGATATACGTGATGTAATTGAAAGAATATGGTGTCATTCATGCTATAAATATAGGAAGATGGGCGCAGGGGCCATACGCTGGTTTGTTGGAAGGGTCATACTCAGTTAAAATGAGTTTGAGGAAACCTATACCGTCTTTGTGCTAATGGAATGTTTTCCACCAGATTTATGTTCATTACCAGGGGAAGTGAAAACTTGCAGGTTGTGTGGACAACCTGGACATTATGCAGCCGTTTGTGGAGACGTAAGGAAGTGGTGAGGAACAATGATGAGACAGCGAAGAGACCGTGGATATTGAGCATGGGACGGAAGGAGCTGTTGAGGAACCAGCAAGTGTGCGGGATGCTGGCTTGGAAGTCTCCCAATGGAGTGAGGAGGTGGACAAAGCAGAAGAGAGGGTTGACAGTGAGTTGACGGGTGGTGAAGACGTGGCTAATGACATGGAACATGAGAGTGTACATGTGAGTGGGGTAAGTGAGGGTATTGATGAAGCAATACTGAGAGACTTGGGTGAATTATTGGTGGTGAGGATTTAGATTTGGTGCAGAGTAACATTGGAGACAGGCTGATGACAGGGTGCACCTGCCTATTGACAGGACAGCGAGTGGGGGAAAGGCAACGGAGGTGAGGGTTGAAGTGGAGATACATCAACAGTGTGAGGAAGAGGGGTAGAGATGGATAAGAGTGAATCTAGGAAGAGATCAGGGAAGAGGCAGAAAATGACATCATAACACCGGGACAGCGCCCGGGAAAAGGGTTGGACAGAAGTGGTGAAGGGTAAGGGGGTGAGGGAGAGGAGTAGTACTGGAGTGTCAGCAACAGCAGTTTTGAAAGAAAAAGGGTGGTTTACAGGCTGTAAGGAATGGTAAAGGTGAAGGTACACTGCCGCAATGGAAGGGAAACCTATGTCTCTACTTTCAAGTGTATTAGCATGAATATGAATGGCCTTCGTCAGGAGGTTAAAAGGAAATGGGTCGAGGTTACGCTAAGTAGGCTTCATGTAGAGTTTTTTTCAGGAACACAATTTTAGAGTGGGGAGAGTTGGCTTTAAAGGGTTATAGGTTATTTGTGGGTAGGACGGATTTATTAAAAGGGAGTGGGTGTGGGGTGAGGGAGGGTGTCCTTTTCTTTAGGTTCATGGGAGGGGGGGAGGGTAGGGTTGTTAGGGTGGATGGTAGGTGGGGTGTAGTGCAAGTTTGTTTCCTGGGGTTTATTTGCCAGCGTGCACAGTTTAAAAGTAAAGGAGGATTTTGTGAGGTCAGAATTGATATACGCCTTCCGGGATTACCTCAAGTAACCGTAATTGGGGAGACTGGAATAGTGTCATACGTGTAAAGGATGTGGAGCCGAGGGTTCAACGCCAGTATTGAAAATACTGAGGGAGGTATTTAATGCATGGGTGTGGTGGACGTGGTAGGTGGGAATGAATTAGTGGAATATACTTATTGTAGGGGTGCACATGCAGCGAGGTTAGATAGAATATATGTTACGAAAGCGTGGTAGGGAAGGTGGGTGTGTTGATGTGGGGTTCTCTGATCATAAAGGTGTGTTAGCACAACTGGGATGGGAGGGTGGGTGCGGGTATATGGGAGTTATTGGAAGTTAAATGTTGTTTGCTGAGTAGGTTAGAGGGAGATGAATTTTGAGGGTTGGTGGGTGGGGTGTGGGGGGGTAGGGGTATTATGGGGGTTGCGAGTGGTGGAATGATAGGGAAACCAGCCATAAAGGATTTTTTTATGAGACTGGGCAGGGAAGATGCACGATTTAGGTTTGGGTATCAAAGGTATTTGGAAAGTTTGTTGCAGGGTCTAGGGGGAGTGGGGGGCTGGTAGGGGTGAGGAAAGGGAAGGGGTGAGGGCGGCATTGCAGGAGTTGCAGAATGAGAGGTTTCAGGCGCTGAGGTTGAGAAGTGGTATGGAAGAGGTATTATGGGGAGATAAAGTGTCGGCAGTTGTGCTGAGAAGGTTTAGGAAACGAAGGGAGGTAATGACGATTGGTGCAATTGAGGTAGATGAGGGTATGGGGGGGTATGATGTTGGGAGTGTGTTAAAAACCACGGAAGCAATGGGAGGGTATGGGGAAGTGTGGTTTGGGAAAAAAATATGAGGAAACGGAGGAATTGAAAGGGGGAAGAGGGAATTTTGGGACATATTATTGAGAGAGTGACAGAGGAGGAAAGGGAAGAGTTAGAGGGAGTTATAACGGAGGAGGAAGTGTGGGAGGCAGTTAAAGGCCTCAGGATGGGGAAAACGCCTGGGATAGATGGGTTACCTGGGGAGTTATATGTTCAGTTTTGGGATGTGTTGAAAGATGTGTTGGTGAAAGTGTTTAATGATATGAAGGGGGAAGGGGTATTGGGGGAAATGGTAAGGACGGGGTGGGGGTATTGGTGCCAAAGAGGGAGGGTGCGAGAAGTTTTCATGATTATAGAGTAATAATGTTGATGAGTACAGATTATAAGATTTATGCAAAACTTTTGGCAAACAGGTTGAGGAGGAGAATGGGGATCTGGTTACATGGGGACAATATGGTATACCGGGTAGGAGTATGAGACATGGGCACAGAAGGATTAAGGGTTTTATTGAGGAATGTACTGAGGGAGGGGTGTTAGGTCTGGATTGGGCTACGGCGTATGATAGGTTAATAGGAAGGTATTATTTGATGTCATGATGCGCATGGGTTTTGGGGGTGAGGTGGTGGGTTGGGTAAAGCAATTGTATGAGAATGCGGTAATGAGGATGCAGATAAATGGACGGTTAGGGTGGGAAGTTAGGATGGAAAAGGGTATACGTCAGGGTTGTCCGTTGTCTCAATTATTATTTGCTATTTTACAGGACCCGTTTTATAGGTTAGTAGAGAAGGGGAAGGGGCACAGGGAAAGGGACGCGTGTAGGGGCAGAGGTCATAGGTTATGTTGATGACACAAATCTGTTAGTTACATCTGTAGAAAGTCTGAGGTGGGTAGGTGAGATAGTGGTGAGGTTTAGTAAGTTAACAGGTATGGAAGTGAATAAACGTAAGTCCTTGTTGCTAGAGGTGGGAGGGTGGGTGGGGGGAACGTTGGGGGAGAGAGAGGGTTGGTCATGTGTTCGTGTTTTGAAAGTTTGTGGTATAATTTTTAGTAATGATTTAAGGAGGGCCAGGGAGGAGAATTCGAAGGGGGTAGTGGATAGGGCTTTAGGCAGGATGCAGGGTTGGGGTTCCAAGGAAATTACTTTATTGCAAAGGGTGGTAGTGATTAATGTACTGATTTATAGTAAACTTTGGTTCAGAGTGGGAGTGTTCCCTCTAGTTGAAGAAGACGTGCGTAGACTGGAAAAAGGTGTTTTGAGTTTTATATGGGGGAGGGGTAGGCATTGGTTAAGTAGGGAGGTGGTAGAAACGAGAGTGAAGTGGGGAGGTTTGGGTTTGGTTCCTTTGAGAAGGCGCCTGAGAAGTGTTTTTCTGAAGCAAGAGTTTTTGCTGATGGGAGGTAGGGGGGGTAGGAAAATAGGGGTAATGAGGAAGTGAGGAAATGGTGGAGGGTAAAGAGCTAGTAGAGTGCGAGAAAGTCATTAGGTTTCTGTTAGTGGTAGTGAACCTGCTAAGGTTAAGTTACGTAGGTTGGATAGGATTAGTAGTAATGAGGTGGTGTTGCAAGGGGAGGCATTGTTTCCCTTATATGGGTGGAAAAGTATTTGGGGTTGGTTGAACAAAGTCAAGGTGGCTCCGAGAGTTAGGGAATTAGGTTATAGGTTTTTGCACGGCATATTGGCTACGAGGGGGCAACTGTTTATTATGGGGTTTGCAAGAGATGGGGTTTGTCCGAAGTGTGGGGAATATGAGACGGCTTTTCATGCAGTGTATTTTTGTAGAAGCTTAGAGTTGGTAACAATATGGTTGCACAGGGTATTGGGATGGATAGGGGGGGGAAAAGTATCGGTGTTACGTGCTCTAAGTTTAGAGCTGAGTGAATTTCCGGAAGGCGTACGTAGGGCTATAACATACATTATGTTAGACTATTTATATAATATATGGTACATGAGAGAGGTGGAAGGGGTAGTGATGGTCAAGGTTCTAGCTGCGGTATTTGTTAAAACGAAATATAGGAATGAAGTAATTTACGGTAGAAGTTGGAGACAGAGTTTTCCGGAGGTTTACAGAGATATGACGGTGGGTGGGTTACGTAGGTTGGGGAGGGATGGGTAGGGGGTGTTAGTTTCGAGGAAAGTTAGGGGGGTCTTAGTGGTTGTGTGGATGGAGGTGGGTTAATGTGGGGGGTAGTGTTAGTGGTTGGGTTTTGAGTGTGGGTTTTAAGGGGTATGGGGCATAGGTTTTCTGAGGTTGTGGCAGTGTTTCCTTTGGTTTGATGGTGGTTATTGATGTTTAACAGCCTTTGTCTAACTTATGTTATTTTTGTAATCTTTGGTTTGTTGTTCTAACTTGACCTATAGGTCAAGTTAGAATTGAGGTTTTTCAACGTCATGGTTGTGTGACGATGTAACTTGTATGGTTTAGTGAAACAAGGTTTTTGTCATGTCGACAATGCATTGGTAGGGATAATGTAATGGTAAATAGCAACAGTTGTGGTTTCTTTTTGTATGTTTCTAGGCAAAACCATTATAAGTGGCTTGGTTGTTCATGTGTATGTAAAAGCCAAATTAGGTTTAGTTTATGTAAAGATTTAACCTCTATTAGGAGTTTATGGTGTGAGAATGGTGTTATAGAACCATTGTTAGTGAAGTTTTTTTTTGTGTGTATAATGACTTGTGTTGGTAACACAACAATATGTAGTTAAAATTTTGATATATTGGAATTATTTCTTAAATACCTGTTATAAAATGTTGCTGTTCATACATAACATGTAAGGTGGATCACATATGTATGTTTTGTAAAAAAGGGTTAGTGGACAAGGAGTTATGATGGCCAGAATAGTATGTTCAGGTGGTCAGTAAAATAAAGTGGGGGTTTGAACATTAATTTTATAGGTTAGGACATCCTATGTTTGGGAAGTTCAGTTATATACAGTGGAACCCCGACTTACGATGTTATCATCTTACGTTATTTTCGATAACCGATATTTATAACGTAAGAAATTTGTTTGCGACTTACGATGTTTGCTTCGTTTACCGACATTTGTACCGGACCTGTCCGCTTGGCGCCCAGCTGAGCGCGCACTCCAGGGAGCGTCAGTGCTATTGTTTACAAGCGAGAGCGACCACCCACCCACACCCACGCATTCATACCAGTATATTGTCATTATTCCACTGTTTTTAGTGCTTGCAACTGCTAAATAAGCTACCATGGGTCCAAGGAAAGATCCTAGTGCTAAGCCTGTGGTAAAGAATGTGCAGGGAGTGAAGCATTTATGCAGGGAGTGTAGCATTTATGCAGGGAGTGTAGCAAGGATGCAGGGAGTGTAGCAAGGATGCAGGGAGTGTAGCAGGGATGCAGGGAGTGTAGCAGGGATGCAGGGAGTGTAGCAAGGATGCAGGGAGTGTAGCAAGGATGCAGGGAGTGTAGTAGGCATGCAGGGAGTGTAGCATTCATGCAGGGAGTGTAGCATTCATGCAGGGAGTGTAGCATTCATGCAGGGAGTGTAGCATTCATGCAGGGAGTGTAGCAAGGATGCAGGGAGTGTAGCAGGGATGCAGGGAGTGTAGCAAGGATGCAGGGAGTGTAGCATTCATGCAGGGAGTGTAGCATTCATGCAGGGAGTGTAGCATTCATGCAGGGAGTGTAGCATTCATGCAGGGAGTGTAGCATTCAAAGAAAAAGGCCAGTAACCCCAGAAAAGAACTTGGTACCTGCAGTGTTAATGGAAGGGGATTCCCCTTCCAAACACTAGCATACTACACATCAACAACTCTTCAATAAATGTAAGTGACATGTTATTGTACAATATTTGCACGTGTATTTATGTATTCTTTATTCAATTATTTATTATTTAATGTCCAAAAGTTCTAAAAAATATTTATTTAACTACTTTTGGAAGTCTTGGACGGATTAAATTTATTATTTATTTTTTTATTAACACATCGGCCGATTCCCACCAAGGCAGGGTGGCCCGAAAAAGAAAAACTTTCATCATCATTCACTCCATCACTGTCTTGCCAGAAGGGTGCTTTACACTACAGTTATAAAACTGCAACATTTACACCCCTTCTTCAGAGTGCCGGCACTGTACTTCCCATCTCCAGAACTCAAGTCCGGCCTGCCGGTTTCCCTGAATCCCTTCATAAATGTTACTTTGCTCACACTCCAACAGCACGTCAAGTATTAAAAACCATATGCCTCCATTCACTCCTATCAAATACGCTCACACATGCTTGCTGGAAATCCAAGCCCTCGCACACAAAACTTCCTTTACCCCTCCCTCCAACCTTTCCTAGGCCGACCCCTACCCCGCCTTCCCTCCACTACAGATTTATACACTCGAAGTCACTCTGTCTCGTTCCATTCTCTCTACATGTCCAAACCACCTCAACAACCCCTCCTCAGCTCTCTGGACAATCGTTTTGGTAATCCCGCACCTCCTCCTAATTTCCAAACTCCGAATTCTCTGCATTATATTCACACCACACATTGACCTCAGACATGACATCTCCACTGCCTCCAGCCTTCTCCTCGTTGCAACATTCATCACCCATGCTTCACACCCATATAAGAGCGTTGGTATAACTATACTCTCATACATTCCCTCTTTACTTCCATGGACAAGGTTCTTTGTCTCCACAGACCCAAGTGCTCCACTCACCCTTTTCCCCTCATCAATTCTATGATTCACCTCATCCTTCATAGACCCATCCGCCGACATGTCCACTCCCAAATATCTGAATACATTCACCTCCTCCATACTCTCTCCCTCCAATCTGATATCCAATCTTTCATCACCTATTCTTTTGTTATCCTCATCACCTTACTCTTTCCTATATTCACTTTCAATTTTCTTCTTTTACACACCCTACCAAATTCATCCACCAACCTCTGCAGCTTCTCTTCAGAATCTCCCAAAAGCACAGTGTCATCAGCAAAAAGCAACTGTGACAACTCCCACTTTGTATTTGCTTCTTTATCTTTAGCCCAACACCTCTTGCCAAGACCCTCGCATTCACTTCTCTTACAACCCCATCTATAAATATATTGAGCAACCACGGTGACATCACACATCCTTGTCTAAGGCCCACTTTTACTGGGAAATAGTCCCCTTCCCTCCTACACACTCTAACCTGAGCCTCACTATCCTCATAAAAACTCTTCACTGCTTTCAGTAACCTTCCTCCTATTCCATACACCTGCAACATCTGCCACATTGCCCCCTATCTACCCTATCATACGCCTTTTCCAAATCCATAAATGCCACAAAAACATCTTTACCCTTATCCAAATACTGTTCACCTATATGTTTCACTGTAAACACTTGGTCTACACACCCCCTACCTTTCCTAAACCCCCCTTGTTCATCTGCTATCCTGCTTTCTGTTTTACTCTTAATTCTTTCAATAATAACTCTACCATACACTTTACCAGGTACACTCAACAGACTTATTCCCCTATAATTTTTGCACTCTCTTTTGTCCCCTTTGCCTTTATACAAAGGAACAATACACGCTCTCTGCCAATCCCTAGGTACCTTACCCTCTTCCATACATTTATTAAATAATAGCACCAACCACTCCAAAATTATATCCCCACCTGCTTTTAACATTTCTATCTTTATCCCATCAATCCCAGCTGCCTTACCCCTTTCATTCTACCCACTGCCTCACGAACTTCCCCTACACCCACAACTGGCTCTTCCACACTCCTACAAGATGTTATTCCTCCTTGCCCTACACACGAAATCACAGCTTCCCTGTCTTCATCAACATTTAACAAATCCTCAAAATATTCTCTCCATCTTCCCGATACCTCTAACTCTCCATTTAATAACTCTCCTCTCCTATTTTTAACTGTCAAATCCATTTGTTCTCTAGGCTTCCTCAACTTATTAATCTCATTCCAAAACTTTTTCTTATTTTCAACAAAATTTGCTGATAACATCTCACCCACTCTCTCATCTGCTCTCTTTTTACATTGCTTCACCACTCTTTTAACCTCTCTTTTTCTCTCCATATACTCTTCCCTCCTTGCATCACTTCTACTTTGTAAAAACCTCTCATATGCTAACTTTTTCTCCCTTACTACTCTCTTTACATCATCATTCCACCAATCGCTCCTCTTCCCTCCCGCACCCACTCGCCTGTAACCACAAACTTCTGCTGAACACTCTAACACTACATTTTTAAATCTACCCCATACATTTTCGACCCCATTGCCTACACTCTCACTAGCCCATCTATCCTCCAATAGTTGTTTATATCTTACCCTAACTGCCTCCTCTTTTAGTTTATAAACCTTCACCTCTCTTTTACTTACTGATTCTATTTTCCTTGTATCCCATCTACCTTTTACTCCCACTGTAGCTATAACTAAAAAGTGATCTGATATATCTGTAGCCCCTCTATAAACATGTACATCCTGAAGTCTACTCAACAGTCTTTTATCTATCAATACATAGTCCAACAAACTACTGTCATTACGCCCTACATCATATCTTGTATACTTATTTATCCTCTTTTTCTTAAAATATGTATTACCTATAACTAAACCCCTTTCTATACAAAGTTCAATCAAAGGGCTCCCATTATCATTTACACCTGGCACCCCAAACTTACCTACTACACCCTCTCTGCATGTTTCTCCCACTTTAGCATTTAGGTCCCCTACCACAATTTTACTCTCATTTGGTTCAAAAGTTCCTATACATTCGCTTAACATCTCCCAAAATCTCTCTCTCTCCTCTACACTCCTCTCTTCTCCAGGTGCATACACGCTTATTATGACCCACTTTTCGCATCCGACCCTTATTTTAATCCACATAATCCTTGAATTTACACATTTATATTCCCTCTTTTCCTTCCATAACTGATCCTTCAACATTATTGCTACCCCTTCCTTAGCTCTAACTCTCTCAGATACTCCTGACTTAATCCCATTTATTTCTCCCCACTGAAACTCGCCTACCCCCTTCAGCTTTGTTTCGCTTAGGGCCAGGACATCCAACTTCTTTTCATTCATAACATCGGCAATCATCTCTTTCTTATCATCCGCACTACATCCACGCACATTCAGACAACCCAATTTTATAAAGTTTTTCTTCTTCTTCCATTATTTCTTATGGGGAAAATTGATTCGTTTAAAGATTGTTTCGCTTTAAAATATGCCCTCTCTGACGGATTAATATCGTAAGTTGGGGTACCACTGTATGTGTATAATAGTGTTGTTGGAGTTTGTAAAGTACCTTTGTATAACCTTAGGTGATGTATGTTGTGATGATGGTCTGTGTTAAACATGATTTAGGTTATGGTCTAATTATATTTAAGCGTGTTGCGCTTATTTTTGAGATGAATTTATGGTTAATTTTTTATTGGTCACATGTGAATGTGACTTAATGATATAAATACCATGTAAGGTGTATCACATATGTATGTTTCATAAAGGGGAATAATGTAGAAGGATTTTTTTGACTGAGTATAGTTTTAGGTGGGCAATAAAGTAAAGTGGGGGTTTGTTTTTATTATAGAGTATAGGAAAGCCTTTGTATGGCAGTTTAATGTCATATATGTGCATAATAGTAATTGTTGGTTTTTGTAATATACACTTTTGGTGATGTAAGTTAATGTTGATGGTTTGTGTGAACCAAGAATTTGTTATTGTCAAAATAATGTTAAAGCATTTGTGCTTACTTTTGTGAGGAGTCACTTATGTAATTTGTTTAGTCACATGTATATGTGATGATTTGTGATGTATATTGTTAGGACTGTAATGTTTGGGTTTTATAATAAAATATAAAAAAAAAAAAAAAAAAATAATAATAATATAATATTTTTATTTCGTTGCAAGTTACATGTATACATAGGTATTGGTAGTTACAATTATAAAACTGTAATGCAAGGAGAGCCACTGGCATGCCATGGTATTAGGGGCAGCTTAGTCTAAAGACTTATTCACTATGTACATAATAATAGAGAAATTGATTAAGTTTATTCTAGTTGTATATTTTTTCAAATTACAATATGTTGATGCTATACTAGTAAAATAACAATACTAGAGAAAATTATTTAGTTTCTTCTAGTTATATATTTTATTTCAAATTAACAATATGATGATACTATACTATTAAAATGACAATATGATGATAGTATGAAATTGCAACAAGTGTTAAGGAGGATGACAATATAAAACTGAGATTATCTTAAGTAAAATAACATTGGGTTTGAAAGTTTGTTACAGTATGAGTATTTAGTATAGGGTGAGTAGGTGATTTTTGAGAGGAGTCTTGAATTGATTTTCCGACAAGGTTAACTTAATATTTACTGGTAATGAATTCCAGATTCTGGGGCCCTTTATGTGCATAGAATTTTTACATTGGTTGGTATGGACTCGGTGTATGTCAAATAGTGACATAAGAACATAAGAATGGAGGAACACTGCAGAAGGCCTACTGGCCCATACAAGGCAGGTCCTTATCAAAACCACCACTACCTAAAAATTTATTCCCGTACTCACGACACAAATCAAACCCAGCCCCTCCCACTCATATATTTGTCCAATCTCTTTTTAAAGCCACCCAAGGTCCTAGCCTCTATCACAGTACTCGGAAGATTGTTCCACGCATCTACAACTCTGTTCGAAAACCAGTACTTGCCTATGTCCTTTCTAAATCTAAATTTATCCAATTTAAATCCGTTATTTCTCGTTCTTACTTGGTTCGATATCCTCAGTATTTTATTAATATCTCCTTTGTTTATGCCCATCATCCACTTGTACACCTCGATGATATCTCCCTCATTCTACGTCTCTCCAGAGAGTGGAGATTCAACGCTCTAAGTCTATCTTCATACGGGAGATTTCTTATACTGTAAATCATTTTAGTCATTCTTCTTTGTATGTTCTCCAATGAATCTATATCCATCCTGTAGTAAGGAGACCAAAACTGAGCTGCATAATCCAAATGAGGTCTCACTAGTGATGTATAGAGCTGTAAAATAACTTTTGGACTTCTGTTGCTTATACTTCTTGAAATAAATCCTAGTAATCTGTTAGCCTTATTGCGCACACTTAGGCACTGTTGTCTTGGCTTTAGATTTCTGCTTACCATGACTCCCAAGTCTTTTTCACATTCTGTATGATCAAGCTCAACTTCACCTAGTTTATAAATTCGAGGGATATTTTCATTACCAACGACAAGCACCTGTGTCTTGTGTCGTGGTCGTGGGACCTATTAAAGTTGTTGAGGAGAATTTTGAGTGGAGGGTTGATATTAGCATGTAGAGTTTTATGTATGTAGTAGGCAAATGAATAGGTATGAATGCTTTTTACAGTGAGTAGTTTTAAAGTTTTGAATTAGATAAGTTTAGACTTAGAAAGGATATAGGAAAGTATTGGTTTGGAAATAGGGTAGTTGATGAGTGGAACAGTATGCCTAGTAGGGTTACTGAAGCTAGGACCTTGGGTAGTTTCAAATTTAGGTTGGATAAATTCATGAGTGAGAGGGGTTGGATTTGAGTGGGAATTGCACATGAGTAAATAGAATTATCAAAGCTTATTTCTTAGGTAGCATTGAAGTTTGGGTTGAACAAATATCTTGTTAGTGGGATGGAATGTGAAGGACCTGCCTAGTATGGGCCAACAGGCCTGCTGCAGTGTTCCTCTTTCTTATTCACCATAAAGAACATTCACACTTATTCTTGTGCCTACTAGTACATACATAGAACTCTAATAAACCCTCCGCTCAAAATTCTCCTCACCAACTTTAATAGGACCCATGACCACAACACAAGATACAGATCACTTTTTGATGTACCCAGTGTCCACAGCAACCTATGTAAGAATTCTATGCACATAAAGTGCCCCAGAATCTCGAACTCATTACCTGGAAATGCTAAAATAACCTTGTCTGAAAATCTATTTAAGACTCCTCAAAAACCACCTACTCACCCTAAACTAAATACTCAAACTGTTAATTACTTTCAAAATGCTCAATGTTAATAACACACTAATAACACAACAAAAGGCAGCAGTTAGAATGATAACAAATTCACACTCCAGACAACATACTCCACCAATATTCAAAAACCTAAACTTACTCACCATACAAGACATCCATACTTTTTACTGTGCCTATTACATACATAGAACACTCTATGCAAATATTGACCCACCACTCAAACTTCTCCTTACCAATTTTAACAGGACACATGACCATAACACTAGACACAGATCACTTCTCGATGTTCCCCGTGTCCATCTAACACTATGTAAAAACTCAATGCATATAAAAGGCACGAAAATTTGGAATTCATTACCTGTCATTGCCAAAGAAACCCTACCTGTACCCCAATTCAAAACCATGCTAAAAAACCACCTTCTCACCCAAACCTAAATACTCATTATCAAAGATTCCCAACAAAGTAGAATAATCACTTAAATGTAAAAACCTGATTAATCACTTAAATGTAAAAACCTGTTATGAATAATACATACTAAGCTAACTGTTTCTATAACATTTACATTATAATGACCACATAAACTGTAACTGCAATGCAATTAATTGTTTTAAATTGTTATCTCACTCAATTAGTTGCATTGCTACAATTAATAAATTATTATGTTCAACTTATATTCAAACTTTATAACTTAGATACACAATTATACTTATTTTATAAATTATCAACCATAATTTTTTACCATGTAGACTACTATTAAATAGTCCTAAGAATGCCCGCAATGCACAGCATATTAGGGGCTTTTGGCATGTACATCTCATTTATACCTATGTATCATGTCTACCTATGTATCATTGTACCATGTCTAAATAAATATTATTATAATTTAATTTTTACTATTATGTTACATCCTACTAAACACTTGTTACAATGTCTATCATCATTTTGTAATGAACAATGTATTATCATCATATCATAATTTGAAGGATCTACCAATACAAACTCACTCAATTACTCCAATATTATGTTCATAGTCTATAAGCCATTAGATTAAGCTGCCCCTAATACCAAGGCATGCCAGAGCCTCTCCTTGCACCTCAAAGAAATAAAATTGTATTTGTATTATGTTCTTATGTAACACTCCCACAGCAACACTGCCACAAGCAACATCACAACTAACAAACAAGAGGACACTGTGAGCAACAACTCAACCATAACTTTTTATTATTATTGCTTTAATTTGTTTAATCTGATTTAATTAATTTTATAATGAAGACAAAAGTACAAAACTATGTTCAAATTTCATAGCTTAAATACTCACCTTTACTCATTGTATACTATCTACAAAAATTCTTACAATTTAGTTTTAAGTTAATTTTAAGTCTGCCCAAAATGCCCTGCATCCTAGGGGCTTTTGGTATGTACACCTCATGTAATCTCAATAACCAAATGTAATTCTTTGTATCATGTCCAAATAAACTATTATTATTATTATTATAAGCAGTAGTTGTGGCCAGGTAGCGGCTGGCCGACCATACCACAGCCAGCCTGGCCGACCATGATACCACGGCCAGCCTGGCCGACCATGATACCACGGCCAGCCTGGCCGACCATGATACCACGGCCAGCCTGGCCGGCCATGATAACACAGCCAGCCTGGCCGACAATGATAACACAGCCAGCCTGGCCGACCATAACACAGCCAGCCAGGGCGACCATGATAACAGCCAGCCTGGCCGACCATAAAACAGCTAGCCTGGCCGACCATGATAACGCAGCCAGCCTGGCCGACCATGATAACACAGCCAGCCTGGCTGACCATGATAACACAGCCAGCCTGGCCGACCATGATAACACAGCCAGCCTGGCCGACCATGATAACACAGCCAGCCTGGCCGACCATGATAACACAGCCAGCCTGGCCGACCATGATAACACAGCCAGCCTGGCCGACCATGATAACACAGCCAGCCTGGCCGACCATGATAACACAGCCAGCCTGGCCGACCATGATAACACAGCCAGCCTGGCCGACCATGATAACACAGCCAGCCTGGCCGACCATGATAACACAGCCAGCCTGGCCGACCATGATAACACAGCCAGCCTGGCCGACCATGATAACACGCCAGCCTGGCCGACCATGATAACACGCCAGCCTGGCCGACCATGATAACACGCCAGCCTGGCCGACCATGATAACACAGCCAGCCTGGCCGACCATGATAACACGCCAGCCTGGCCGACCATGATACACAGCCAGCCTGGCCGACCATGATACACAGCCAGCCTGGCCGACCATGATAACACAGCCAGCCTGGCCGACCATGATAACACAGCCAGCCTGGCCGACCATGATACCAGCCAGCCTGGCCGACCATGATAACAGCCAGCCTGGCCGACCATGATACACAGCCAGCCTGGCCGACCATAACACAGCCAGCCTGGCGACCATGATACACAGCCAGCCTGGCGACCATGATAACAGCCAGCCTGGCCGACCATGATACCAGCCAGCCTGGCCGACCATGATAACACAGCCAGCCTGGCCGACCATGATAACACAGCCAGCCTGGCCGACCATGATAACACAGCCAGCCTGGCCGACCATGATAACACAGCCAGCCTGGCCGACCATGATAACACAGCCAGCCTGGCCGACCATGATAACACAGCCAGCCAGGCCGACCATGATAACACAGCCAGCCTGGCCGACCATGATAACACAGCCAGCCTGGCCGACCATGATAACACAGCCAGCCTGGCCGACCATGATAACACAGCCAGCCTGGCCGACCATGATAACACAGCCAGCCTGGCGACCATGATAACACAGCCAGCCTGGCCGACCATGATAACACAGCCAGCCTGGCGACCATGATAACACAGCCAGCCTGGCCCGACCATGATAACAGCCAGCCTGGCCGACCATGATACACAGCCAGCCTGGCCGACCATGATAACACGCCAGCCTGGCCCGACCAGATAACACAGCCAGCCTGGCCGACCATGATACACAGCCAGCCTGGCCGACCAGATAACACAGCCAGCTGGCCGACCATGATAACACAGCCAGCCTGGCCGACCATGATAACACAGCCAGCCTGGCCGACCATGATAACACAGCCAGCCTGGCCGACCATGATAACACAGCCAGCCTGGTCGACCATGATAACACAGCCAGCCTGGCTGACAATGATAACACAGCCAGCCTGGCCGACCATAACACAGCCAGCTTGGCCGACCATAACACAGCCAGCTTGGCCGACCATGATAACACAGCCAGCCTGGCCGACCATGATAACACAGCCAGCCTGAGCGACCATGATAACACAGCCAGCCTGGGCGACCATGATAACACAGCCAGCCTGGGCGACCATGATAACAGCCAGCCTGGCCGACCATAACACAGCCAGCTTGGCCGACCATGATAACACAGCCAGCCAGGGCGACCATGACAACACAGCCAGCCTGGCCGACCATGATAACAGCCAGCCTGGCCGACCATGATAACAGCCAGCCTGGCCGACCATAATACAGCCAGCCTGGCCGACCATGATAACACAGCCAGCCTGGCCGACCATGATAACACAGCCAGCCTGGCCGACCATGATAACACAGCCAGCCTGGGCGACCATGATAACACAGCCAGCCTGGGCGACCATGATAACACAGCCAGCCTGGGCGACCATGATAACACAGCCAGCCTGGGCGACCATAATAACACAGCCAACCTGGGCGACCATGATAACAGCCAGCCTGGCCGACCATGATAACAGCCAGCCTGGCTGACCATGATAACACTGCAGCAGTGGACGACACACGAGAGGCTGATAACAAGTGTATTAAGGAACATACGTTGATAAAAGTGTTGAGTGTTGCGTAGATGATGTATTGTACCCCCTGACTCCACCACTGACACTCACACACTGACTACCACCACCAACCACTACCCCTACCACCATCCTGGAAACATCGCACCCCACCATCACCACTTCTTCCCCCTCTACCAACCCCTCCACCATCCTTACAGCTACCTCATCTATCACTACCCCACCAATAACCCCGCAACCACCACCATCAACCCTTCCCCAACACTAACCCCCCACCACCCTCCACTACCACAGCAACCCCCAAAACCACCCGCACCATCACCTCCACTACCACGACCACTCCCACCAGAACCACCCCCATCTCACCCCACCGCATATCCAAAAACCACCCCCACCACCACACCAACAACCATCTCAAATTCCAGACACATATACAAGAAATTTCCAAGAAACTCTCTAAGACAGTAGGCATACTATCAAAGATACAGTACTATGTTATCTACCCTTATCTCACCTATGGAATTTGTGCATGGGGATCACAAGAACACAAGAACAAAAGAGAGAGGAACACCGCAGCAGGCCCGTTGGCCCATACTAGGCAGGTCCTTCACATTCCATCCCACTAACAAGATATTTGTTCAACCCAATCTTAAATGCTACCCAAGAAATAAGCTTTGATAATTTTATTTACTCATGTGCAATTCCCACTCAAATCCAACCCCTCTCACTCATGAATTTATCCAACCTAAATTTGAAACTAACCAAGGTCCTAGCTTCAATAACCCTACTAGGCAGACTGTTCCACTCATCAACTACCCTATTTCCAAACCAATACTTTCCTATATCCTTTCTAAATCTAAACTTATCTAACTTGAATCCATTATTGCGGGTTCTCTCTTGGAGAGATATCCTCAAGACCTTATTTATATCCCCTTTGTTAATACCCATTTTCCACTTGTATACCTCGATCATGTCTCCCCTCATTCTACGTCTTACAAGTGAATGTAATTTTAGGGTCTTCAATCTTTCTTCGTAAGGAAGATTTCTAATGCTATGTATGAATTTAGTCATTCTACGCTGAATGTTTTCTAACGAATTTATGTCCATTCTGTAATATGGAGACCAGAACTGAACTGCGTAATCAAGGTGAGGCCTTACTAACGATGTATAAATCTGTAATATAACCTCTGGACTTCTGTTGTTTACACTTCTTGATATAAATCCCAGTAATCTATTTGCCTTATTACGTACGCTTAGGCATTGCTGTCTTGGTTTAAGGTTGCTGCTTACCATCACCCCCAAGTCCTTCCCGCAATCTGTATGGCTAAGTTCTACGTTATTTAACTTATAAGTGCTTGGGTTATGGACACTCCCGAGCTTCAGAACCTTGCATTTATCTACATTGAACTGCATCTGCCATTTTTCTGACCACGAATTAAGTTTGTCTAAATCTTCCTGAAGTTCTATGACATCTATGTTTGAATCAATTATCCTACCTATCTTCGTGTCGTCGGCGAATTTGCTCATATCACTAGTAATTCCCTCGTCAAGGTCATTGATATATATTATAAATAACAACGGGCCTAAGACTGATACCTGTGGAACACCACTTGTTACAAGTCCTGGAGTCTACCTGGAGAGAATTCCAGGGGTCAACGCCCCCGCGGCCCGGTCTGTGACCAGGCCTCCTGTTGGACCAGAGCCTGATCAACCAGGCTGTTACTGCTGGCCGCACGCAGTCCAACGTACGAACCACAGCCCGGCTGATCAGGTACCGACTTGAGGTGCCTGTCCAGTGCCTGCTTGAAGACAGCCAGGGGTTTGTTGGTAATCCCCCTGATGTATGCTGGGAGGCAGTTGAACAATCTTGGGCCCCTGACACTTATTGTGTTGTCCCTCAACGTGCTAGTGGCACCCCTGCTCTTCATTGGGAGGATGTTACATCGCCTGCCGAGTCTTTTGCTTTCGTAGGGAGTGATTTTTGTGTGCAAGTTTGGTACTAAGCCCTCGAGAATTTTCCATGTGTATATAATAATGTATCTATCCCGCCTGCGTTCTAGAGAGTACAGATTTAGGAACTTCAAGCGTTCCCAGTAGTTGAGGTGGTTTATTGCGTGCGGTGAAGGTTCTCTGCACATTTTCAAGGTCAGCAATTTCACCCACCTTGAAAGGTGCAGTTAGTGTGCAGCAATATTCCAGCCTAGATAGAACAAGCGATCTGTAAAGTGTCAACATGGGCTTGGCATCCCTGGTTTTGAAGGTTCTCATTATCCATCCTGTCATTTTTCGAGCAGATGCAATTGCTACTTTGTTATGGTCCTTGAAGGTGAGATCCTCTGACATGATCCTCCCAGGTCTTTGTCATTAGTTTTTCGCTCTATTTTGTGGTTGGAATTAGTTTTGTACTCCGATGAGATTTTAATTTCTTCACGTTTTCCGTATCTGAG
>WNWK01025634.1:0-28344 GCA_009830355.1 Cherax destructor
GCTCCATGAGCTTTATCATACCTTGTCTTAAAGCTATGCATAAACGAAAATGAAAGAAACCCAAAGTATTTCTTTTCTTATGCAAAGTCAAAGTCGAGAACACCAACCAGTATTAGGCCCCTACTTAAACGGGATGGGTCCTACACAGATGACAGCAACGAAATGAGTGAGTTATTTAAGTCCCAGTATGACTCAGTTTTTAGCGAGCCGCTAACCAGACTGAAAATCGAAGACCTAAATGAATTTTTTATGAGAGTGCCACAGAACTTGACTGACGCATGCCTATCTGACATCACCCTGACGCCAAATGACTTTGAAAAGGCAATAAATGACATGCCCATGCACTCCGCTCCAGGCCCAAACTCATGGAACTCCGTGTTCATCAAGAACTGCAAGAAGGGGCTTTTAACATCCTATGGAGAGGGAGCATGGACACTGAGGTCGTCCCGCAGTTACTAAAAACAACAGACAGCCCCACTCCACAAAGGGGGCAGTAAAGCAATAGCAAAGAACTACAGACCAATAGCGCTAATGTCCCATATCATAAAAATCTTTGGAAGGGTTCTAAGAAGCAAGATCGCCACTCATCTAGATACCCATCAATTACACAACCCAGGGAAGCATGGGTTTAGAGCAGGTCGCTCCTGTCTGTCCCAACTACTGGACCACTACGACAAGGTTCTGGATGCTCTAGAAGACAAACAGAATGCAGATGTTATATACACAGACTTTGCAAAAGCCTTTGACAAGTGTGACCACGGTGTAATAGCACACAAAATGCGTGATAATGGAATAACAGTAAAAGTTGGTAGATGGATCTATAATTTCCTAACAAGTAGAACACAAAGAGTAGTAGTCAACAGAGTAAAGTATGAGGCAGCTAATGTGAAAAGCTTGGTTCCACAAGGCACAGTACTCGCTCCCATCCTGTTCCTCATCCTCATATCGGACATAGACAGAGATATAAACCACAGTGCCGTGTCTTCCTTTGCAGATGACACCCGAATCTGTATGACAGTGTCCACCGTTGAAGACACTGCAAGACTCCAAGCAGACATAAACCAAATCTTTAAATGGGTTGCAGAAAACAATATGAAGTTCAATGATAAGAAATTTCAATTACTCAGATACGGAAAACGTGAGGAAATTAAAATCTCATCGGAGTACAAAACTAATTCCAACCACACAATAGAGCGAAAACTAATGTCAAAGACCTGGGAGTAATCATGTCAGAGGATCTCACCTTCAAGGACCATAACACCATAGCAATCGCATCTGCTAGAAAAATGACAGGATGGATAATGAGAACCTTCAAAACCATGGATGCAAAGCCCATGTTGACACTTTACAAATCGCTTGTTCTATCTAGGCTGGAATATTGCTGCACACTAACTGCACCTTTCAAGGCAGGTGAAATTGCTGACCTTGAAAATGTGCAGAGAACCTTCACGGCACGCATAAGTGCGATAAACCACCTCAATTACTGGGAACGCTTGAAGTTTCTAAACCTGTACTCCCTAGAACGCATGCGGGAGAGATACATTGATATATACACGTGGAAAATTCTCGAGGGATTAGTACCAAACTTGCACATGAAAATCACTCCCTATGAAAGCAAAAGACTCGGCAGGCGATGTAACATCCCCCAATGAAAAGCAGGGGTGCCACTAGCACGTTGAGGGACAACACAATAAGTGTCAGGGGCCCAAGATTGTTCAACTGCCTTCCAGCATACATGAGGGGGATTACCAACAAACCCCTGGCTGTCTTCAAGCAGGCACTGGACAGGCACCTAAAGTCGGTACCTGACCAGCCGGGCTGTGGTTCGTACGTTGGACTGCGTGCGGCCAGCAGTAACAGCCTGGTTGATCAGGCTCTGTTCTAACATGAGGCATGGTCACAGACCAGGCCGCAGGGGCGTTGACCCCTGGAATTCTCTCCAGGTAAACTCCAGGTATGTATGGTTCCTGCCTCCACTACATCACTTACTAGATTATTCCACTTCCTGACAACTCTATGGCTGAAGAAATACTTCTAACATCCCTTTGACTCATCTGAGTCTTCAACTTCCAATTGTGCCCCTTGTTTCTGTGTCCCCTCTCTGGAACATCCTGTCTCTATCTACCTTGTCTATTCCCTACAGTATTTTGTATGTCGTTATCATGTCTCCTCTGACCATCCTGTCCTCCAGTGTTGTCAAACTGATTTCCCTTAACCTTTCATCGTAGGACATTCCCCTGAGCTCTGGAACTAACCTTGTCGCAAACCTTTGCACTTTCTCTAATTTTTTGACGTGCTTGACCAGGTATGGGTTCCAAACTGGTGCTGCATACTCTAGTATGGGCCTGACGTACACGGTGTACAGTGTGTTGAACGATTCCTTATTAAGGTATCGGAACGCTAATCTTAGGTTTGCCAGTCGCCCATATGCTGCCGCAGTTATCTGGTTGATGTGTGCTTCCGGAGATGTGCTTGGTGTTATACTCACCCCAAGGTCTTTCTCCTTTAACGAGGTTTGCAGTCTTTGTCCACCTAGCCTATACTCCGTCTGCGGTCTTCTTTGCCATTCCCCGATCTTCATGACTTTGCATTTAGCGGGATTAAATTCGAGAAGCCAGTTGCTGGACTAGGTGTCCAGCATGTCCAGATCACTTTGAAGTCCTGCCTGATCCTCATCCGATTTAATTCTCCTCATTAATTTCACATCATCTGCGAACAGAGACACTTCTGAGTCTATCCTGTCCATCATGTCATTCACATATACCAAGAATAGCACTGGTCCTAGGACTGACCCCTGCGGGGCCCCGCTCGTCACAGGCGCCCACTGTGATACCTCATCATGCACCATGACCCATTGTTGCCTCCCTGTCAGGTATTCTCTGATACATTGCAGTGATCTTCCTGTTATACACACCTGATCCTCCAGCTTCTGCACTAATCTCATATGAGGAACTGTGTCAAAGGCCTTCCTGCAGTCCAAGAAAATGCAATCAACCCACCCCTCTCTTTCGTGTCTTACCTCTGTTACTTTGTCATAGAACTCCAGAAGGTTTGTGACACAGGATATGCCTTCGATGATTCCTTGCTGGCTGTCGTTGATAATCCTGTGCCGTTCCAGGTGCTCCACCACTCTTCTCCTGATGATTTTCTCCACAACTTTGCACACTATACTCGTAAGTGACACTGGTCTATAGTTTAGTGCCTCTTTTCACTCTTCTTTCTTAAAAATGAGAACTACATTTGCCTTTTTCCATACCTCAGGTAGCTGCCCAGTTTCAAGGGATGTGTTGAATATTGTGGTTAGTGGCACACACAGCATTTCTGCTCCCTCCCTAAGGACCCACGGGGAAATGTTGTCCGGTCCCATCACCTTTGAGGTATCAAGGTCCCTGAGCAACTTCTTCACCTCCTCCTCAGTTGTGTGTATGCCATCCAACACTTGGTATATTCCCTGATGGTGTCCCGCTCTGTCCTGTCTACCCAGGTTCCTTCCTGCCTCCACTGTGAATACCTCCTTAAACCTCGTGTTGAGCTCCTCACATACCTCTTGGTCGTTTCTTATGAGTTCCCCACCCTCTTTCCTCAGCCTGATCACCTGGTCTTTGACTGTTGTCTTCCTCCTAATGTGACTATACAGCAGTTTTGGGTCAGACATGACTTTCGATGATATGTCATTTTCGTACTGTTGCTGGGCCTCCCTCCTTATCTGTGCATACTCGTTTCTAGCTCTACGACTAATCTCTATTTTCTTGGGTCCTTTGCCTTCTGTACTTTTTCCATGCTCTAGCACACTGAGTCTTTGCCTCCCTGCACCTTTGGGTAAACCAGGGGCTCGTCCTGGACTTCCCATTTATTCTGTTGCCCTTGGGAACAAACTTTTCGTCTGCTTCCTTGCACTTTGTTGTTACGTATTCCATCATTTCATTTACTGACTTTCCTTCCATGTCTCTGTCCCACTGAACCTCCTGCAGGAAGTTCCTCATACCCGTGTAGTCCCTCTTTTATAGTTTGGCTTGTCCCTTTCAACTCCTGTTTCCCTCTCCACTTGTAACTCTACTATGTACTCAAAGCTCAGCACCATATGGTCACTGGCTCCCAGGGGGCTCTCGTGTGTTATGTCTTCAATATCTGAGCTGTTCAGGGTGAATACAAGGTCCAGTCTTGCTGGTTCATCTTCTCCTCTCACTCTGGTCGTGTCCCTGACATGTTGGTGCATCAGGTTTTCCAGTACCACGTCCATCATCTTGGCTCTCCAAGTTTCTGGACCCCCATGTGGTTCTTGGTTCTCACAGTCGATCTCCTTGTGGTTGTATGTGTGTGTGTATATATGTATGTGTGTATGTGTTTGTGTGTGTGACCCAACAATTAAAACTTGCACCAAGAACTCATTACAGTTGTGACCGGGTGTAGACTAGTGAATTGCTCATTACTTTATAATTTGTTCATGATTGTAACCATGTATAAACCGTAAGTAAGTAAATTTACTTACATGATTCATTACCTTTGTAACTTGTGAGTTCATTACCTTTGTGACTTGTGAGTTCATTACCTTTGTAACTTGTGAGTTCATTACCTTTGTAACTTGTGAGTTCATTACCTTTGTAACTTGTGAGTTCATTACCTTTGTAGCTTGTTAGTTCATTACCTTTGTAACTTGCTCAGCTATCAAAACTTTGGGGTCCAGTCCCTGGACCCATTATGTACCTCTGTAATCTTTTGACTACCGCCCACAGGATGGGTATGAGGTGCATAATAAAGATAACAAACTATACACTACATTTATCAAAATTATACATTTGTCACCATCACTATACATAACATTATCACCATCACTATAAATGTCTATTACAATCACTATACCCAACATTATCACCATCACTAAAAATCTATTACCATCACTACACACATTATCACCATCACTATACACAACATTACCATCACTATAAATATCTATTACCATCACTATACAAAACATCACAATCACTATATCTATTACAATCACTATACACAACATTATCACTATAAATATATATCACCTTCACTATAAATATCTATCACCATCACTATAAATATCTATCACCATCACTACAAATATCTATCACCATCACTATAAATATCTATTACTATCACTATATACAACATTATCACTATAAATATATATTTAGTATTGTTATTATTATCCCTGAAGAATCTGTGGCAAGGACGTGACCACCAGGCTGGTGCGAGGACACCAAGCTGGTGTATTATCATCATTATTATCTCCCTGTAACCTTATTACGTTAAAAGTTTAGCTCTGCCCTCATGAATATAATAATTTAATCATATATATTAAATACTGTGGTATTATTGGTAATTATTTTACTCTCTGGAATCCACTAAGTGATTGTATAGTTGCTGGTCTCCACTTGGTTATATTTAACAAGTTTTGTTCCAGACATCTTAGCATATTTAATATGGTAATTATTGTGTGTGTACTTGCCTATTTGTGGTTGCAGGGGTCGAGACTCAGCTCTTGGTCCCATGTGTGTGTGTACTCACCTATTTGTGGTTGCAGGGGTCGAGACTCAGGTCCTGGTCTCGTGTGCGCGCGCGCGTGTACTTACCTAATTGTGGTTGCAGGGGTCGAGACTCAGCTCCTGGCCCCTCCTCTTCACTGTCCGCTACTGGGTCCCTTCTCTCCCTGCTCCATGAGCTTTATCATACCTCGTCTTAAAGCTATGTATGGTTCCTGCCTCCACTACATCACTTGCTAGACTATTCCACTTCCTGACTACTCTATGGCTGAAGAAATACTTCCTAACATCCCTTTGACTCATCTGAGTCTTCAACTTCCAATTGTGCCCCCTTTTTGTGTCCTCTCACTGGAACATCCTGTCTCTATCTACCTTGTCAATTTCCCGCAGTATTTTGTATGTCGTTATCGTGTCTCCTCTGACCCTCCTGTCCTCCAGTGTTGTCAGGCCGATTTCCCTTAACCTTTCGTCGTAGGACATTCCCCTTAGCTTTGGAACTAACCTTGTTGCAAACCTTTGCACTTTCTCTAATTTCTTGACGTGCTTGACCAGGTATGGGTTCCAAACTGGTGCTGCATACTCTAGTATGGGCCTGACGTACACGGTGTACAGTGTCTTGAACGATTCCTTATTAAGGTATCGGAACGCAAATCTTAGGTTTGCCAGTCGCCCATATGCTGCCACAGTTATCTGGTTGATGTGCGCTTCCGGAGACGTGCTTGTTGTTATACTCACTCCGTCTGCAGTCTTCTTTGCCCTTCCCCGATCTTCATGACTTTGCATTTGGCGGGATTAAATTCGATAAGCCAGTTGCTGGACCAGGTGTCCAGCATGTCCAGATCACTTTGAAGTCCTGCCTGATCCTCATCCGATTTAATTCTCCTCGTTAATTTCACATCATCTGCGAACAGAGACACTTCTGAGTCTATCCCGTCCATCATGTCATTCACATATACCAAGAATAGCACTGGTCCTAGGACTGACCCCTGCGTGACTCCGCTCGTTACAGGCGCCCACTGTGATACCTCATCACGCACCATGAACCGTTGTTGCCTCCTTGTCAGGTATTCTCTGATCCATTGCAGTGCCCTTCCTGTTATATGTACATGCTTAGTCCTCCAGCTTCTTCACTAATCTCATATGAGGAACTATGTCGAAGGCCTTCCTGCAGTCCAAGAAAATGCACTCAACCCACCCCTCTGTCTAGTGTCTTACCTCTGTTACTTTGTCATAGAACTCCAGAAGGTTTGTGACACAGGATTTGCCTTCCATGAATCCGTGCTGTCTGTCGTTGGTAATCCTGTGCCGTTCCAGGTGCTCCACCACTCTTCTCCTGATGATTTTCTCCACGACTTTGCACACTATACACATAAGTGACACTGGTCTATAGTTTAGTGCCTCTTTTCTGTCTTCTTTCTTAAAAATGAGAACTACATTTGCCTTTTTCCATACCTCAGGTACATGTACACTGACATGTACATCTCAGTATATGTACACTGACATGTACATCTCAGTATATGTACACTGACATGTACATCTCAGTATATGTACACTGACATGTACATCTCAGTATATGTACACTGACATGTACATCTCAGTATATGTACACTGACATGTACATCTCAGTATATGTACACTGACATGTACATCTCAGTATATGTACACTGACATGTACATCTCAGTATATGTACACTGACATGTACATCTCAGTATATGTACACTGACATGTACATGTCAGTATATGTAAACTGACATGTACATATCAGTATATAAAAGTGTTTTTAATGAGGTGATGTAGGTTTTTTTTTTTTCAACAAGTCGGCCGTCTCCCACCGAGGCAGGGTGACCCAAAAAGAAAGAAAATCCCCAAAAAGAAAATACTTTCATCATCATTCGACACTATCACCACACACATACATAATCACTGTCTTTGCAGAGGAGCTCAGATACGACAGCTGAGAATTGTCCCTATCCCAGACCCCTCCTTTAAAGTGCAGGCATTGTACTTCCCATTTCCAGGACTCAAGTCCAACTAAATCAATTAACTGGTTTCCCTGAATCCCTTCACACAATGTTACCCTGCTCACACTCCAACAGATCGTCATGTCCCAAAAACCATTCGTCTCCATTCACTCCTATCTAACACGCTCACACATGCTTGCTGGAAGTCCAAGCCCCTCGCCCACAATGCATCCTTTACCCCTTCCCTCCAACCTTTTCTAGGACGACCCCTACCCCGCCTTCCTTTCCCTACAGATTTATACGCTCTCCAAGTCATTCTACTTTGATCCATTCTCTCTAAATGACCAAACCACCTCAACAACCCCTCTTCAGCCCTCTTGACAAATACTTTTAGTAACTCCACATCTTCTCCTAATTTCCACATTCCGAATTTTCTGCATAATATTTATACCACACATTGCCCTTAGACAGGACATCTCCACTGCCTCCAGCCTCCTCCTCGCTGCAGCATTTGCAACCCATGCTTCACACCCATATAAGAGTGTTGTTACGACTATACTTTCGTACATTCCCTTCTTTGCCTCCATGGATAACGTTTTTTGTCTCCACAGATACCTCAACGCACCACTCACCTTTTTCCCTTCATCAATTCTATGGTTAACCTCATCCTTCATAAACCCATCCGCTGACACGTCAAGTCCCAAATATCTGAAAACATTTACTTCTTCCATAATCCCTCTCTCCAATGTGATATCCAATTTTCTTTATTTAAATCGTTTGATACCCGCATCACCTTACTCTTATCTATGCTCACTTTTAACTTTCTACCTTTACACACTCTCCCAAACTCGTCCACTAACCTTTGCAACTTTTCTTTAGAATCTCCCAAAGGCACAGTATCATCAGCAAAAAGTAACTGTGTCAACTCCCATTTTGCATTTAATTCTCCAATATTTAATCCCACCCCTCTCCCCAACACCCTAGCATTTACTTCTTTTACAACCCCATCTATAAATATATTAAACAACCATGGTGACATTACACATCCCTGTCTAAGACCTACTTTTACCGGGAAGTAATCTCCCTCTCTCCTACACACCCTAACCTGAGCCTCACTATCCTCATAAAAACTCTTTACAGCCTTCAGTAACTTACTACCTATTCCATACACTTGCAACATTTGCCACATTGCTCCCCTATCCACTCTATCATATGCCTTTTCTAAATCCATAAATGCAATAAAAACTTTCTACCTTTATTTAAATACTGTTCACATATATGCTTCACTGTAAACACTTGATCTACACATTCCCTACCCACTCTAAAGCCTCCTTGCTCATCTGCAATCCTACTCTCTGTCTTACCTCTAATTCTTTCAATAATAACCCTGCCATACACTTTACCTGGTATACTCAGTAAACTTATTCCCCTATAATTTTTACACTCTCTTTTATCCCCCTTCCCTTTATATAAAGGAACTATACATGCTCTCTGCCAATCCTAGGTACCTTCCCTCTTTCATACATTTATTAAACAAAAATACCAACCACTCCAGCACTATATCCCCCCCTGCTTTTAACATTTCTGTCATGATTCTGTCAATTCCAGCTGCTTTACCCCCTTTCATTCTACGTAATGCCTCACACACCTTCCCCACACTCACATCCTGCTCTTCTTCACTCCTAAACAATGTTGTACCTCCCTGGCCAGTACATGAAATTACCGCCTCCCTTTTTTCATCGACATTTAAAAGTTCCTCAAAATATTCCCGCCATCTACCCAATACCTCCAGCTCCCCATCTACTAACTCCCCTACTCTGTTTTTAACTGACAAATCCATTCGTTCCCTAGGCTTTCTTACCTTGTTTATCTCACTCCAAAATTTTTTCTTGTTTTCAGCAAAATTTCTTGACAGAGCCTCTCCCATTCTTTCATCCTCTCTTCTTTTGCACTCTCTCACCACTCTCTTCACCTTTCTTTTACTTTCTTTAACACTTCTGTTTCGTAAAAACCTCTCATAAGCTACCTTTTTCTCTTTTATCACACCCTTTACTTCTTTATTCCACCACTCACTCCTCTTTCCTCCTGCACCCACCCTCCTATAGCCACAAACTTCTGCCCCACATTCTAATACTGCATTTTTAAAACTATCCCAACTCTCTTCAACCCCCCCACTACTCCTACTTGCACTAGCCCACCTTTCTGCCAATAGTTGCTTATATCTCACCCTAACTTCCTCCTCCCTTAGTTTATACACTTTTACCTCTCTCTTACTTGCTGTTGCCATTTTCTTTTTGTCTCATCTACCTTTTACTCTAACTGTAGCTACCACCAAATAATGATCTGATATATCCGTTGCCCCTCTATAAACATGTACATCCTGAAGCCTACTCATCAACCTTTTATCCACCAAAACATAATCCAACAAACTACTTTCCTTACGTGCTATATCATACCTTGTATATACAGTGGACCCCCGAGTTTCGTAAAAACTTCACTCCTGAAGTCTGCTCAAGCGCCATTACCGAACGAATTTACTCCCTTAAGGAAAAATTTCACGTAGGTTAGTCTATTTCAGACCCCCAAAAATACACTTCCACAAGAACTTACAAAATTATACTTACATAATTGCACGATTTCCGGGGTATTCGTTAACCGAGGGTCCACTGTACAGTGGTACCTCGAGTTACGATATTTTTTCGTTCGAGAATGCTGTTCAAGTGCCATTACCAAACGAATTTATCCCCATAAGGAATAATGTAAAATAGACTAGTCCTTTTACACCCCCAAAAATATACTTACAAAAGCATTTAAAAAAATAAACTTACATAAAAGGGCGATTTTATGGACCATCGTAACTCGAGGTACCACTGTATATTTATCCTCTTTTTCATAAAATATGTATTACTTATTACCAAACCTCTTTCTACACATAGCTCAATTAATGGTTCCCCATTTACATTTACCCCTGGCACCCCAAATTTACCTACTACTCCCACCACAACATTTTTACCCACTTTAGCATTAAGATCCCCAACCACAATTACTCTCTCACTTGGTTCAAAACTCCCCACACACTCACTCAATATTTCCCAAAATCTCTCTCTCTCCTCTACACTTCTCTCTTCTCCAGGTGCATAAACACTTACTATAACCCACTTTTAGAGATTAAATCTTCTAATCTTTAACCCTGCCATAACTGATTATTCAACATTATTGCCACTCCTTCTTTAGCTCTAACTCTATTTGAAACCCCTGATCTAATCCCATTTATTTCTCCCCACTGAAACTCTCCTACCCCCTTCAGCTTTGTCTCACTTAAAGCCAGGACATCCAGCTTCTTTTCATTCATAACATCTACAATCATCTGTTTCTTATCATTCGCACAACATCCCACTTTGACGGTTTTCTTCTTCTTCTTTTTAGTAAGCTATACAGGAAAAGAGGTCACCAGCCCATTGTTCCCGGCATTTTAGTTGACTTTTACAACACGCATAGCTTACGGAGGAAAGATTCTTATTCCACTTCCCCATGGATATGAAAGGAAAAGCAATAAGAACAAGAACTAAGATAAAATCAAAGAAAACTCAGATGAGTGTGTATTCATAAACGTGTACATGTTTGTGTAGCGTGACCTAAGTGTAAGTAGAAGTAGCAAGACGTACCTGAAATCTTGCATGTTTATGAGACAGAAAAAAGACACCAGCAATCCTACCATCATGTAAAACAGTTTCAGGTTTCTGTTTCACAGTCACCTGGCAGGATGGTAGTACCTCCCTGGGTGGTTGCTGTCTACCAACCTACTACCTACTAATGTAGTAGGTATCTTACTATGTAAACAGTTAGGAACGTTAACCTTGCTAAACACTGCGTAAAAAAAGAGAAAAAAGGAAGAGGAAAAGGGAAATGAAGAAGAGAGAAAAAACAACAAAAATGAAAAAAGACTAAAGAAGCAAAGAAGAAAAGGAGAAATAAACAAAATAGATAAGAAATGATAAACAAGAAAAAGAAGAGGAAGATATTGCAGCTTATTATTATAATTCTTGCCAGGGTGAAGCCCTAAACACTTAAGGGTCATACACTGGTGAAGGGGGGGGGGAAGAATTACCTTCAATCAAGAACCCTTCACTGGCATCAAGGTGTGGTGATTACCTTGGAGAAGCTGTAGTGTGGCTCTGAGTCATGGTGTGGCTCTGAGTCATGGTGTGGCTCTGAGTCATGGTGTGGCGCTGAGTCATGGTGTGGCGCTGAGTCATGGTGTGGCTCTGAGTCATGGTGTGGCGCTGAGTCATGGTGTGGCGCTGAGTCATGGTGTGGCGCTGAGTCATGGTGTGGCGCTGAGTCATGGTGTGGCTCTGAGTCATGGTGTGGCGGAGTCATGGTGTGGCGGAGTCATGGTGTGGCGCTGAGTCATGGTGTGGCGCTGAGTCATGGTGTGGCGCTGAGTCATGGTGTGGCTGAGTCATGGTGTGGCTGAGTCATGGTGTGGCTGAGTCATAGTGTGGCTCTGAGTCATGGTGTGGCTCTGAGTCATGGTGTGGCTCTGAGTCATGGTGTGGCTCTGAGTCATGGTGTGGCTCTGAGTCATGGTGTGGCTGAGTCATGGTGTGGCTGAGTCATAGTGGCTCTGAGTCATGGTGTGGCTCTGAGTCATAGTGTGGCTCTGAGTCATAGTGTGGCTCTGAGTCATGGTGTGGCTGAGTCATGGTGTGGCTTAGTCATAGTGTGGCTCTGAGTCATGGTGTGGCTCTGAGTCATGGTGTGGCTCTGAGTCATGGTGTGGCTGAGTCATGGTGTGGCTCTGAGTCATGGTGTGGCTCTGAGTCATGGTGTGGCTGAGCCATAGTGTGGCTCTGAGTCATGGTGTGGCTCTGAGTCATTGTGTGGCTCTGAGTCATACAATGTATGGTGTGGCTCTGAGTCATACAATGTATGGTGTGACTGAAAGTCATACAATGTATGGTGTGACTGAAAGTCGTACAATGAATGGTGTGACTCTGAAAGTCACAGTGTATGGTGTGACTCTGAAAGTCAATGTATGGTGTGACTGAGTCATACAATTTATGTTGTGACTGAAAAGTTATACAATGTATGGTGTGACTGAAAAGTTATACAATGTATGGTGTGACTTTGAAAGTCATACAATGTATGGTGTGACTCTGAAAGTCATACAATGTATGGTGTGATTCTGAAAGTCATACAATGTATGGTGTGATTCTGAAAGTCATACAATGTATGGTGTGACTCTGAAAGTCATACAATGTATGGTGTGACTCTGAAAGTCATACAATGTATGGTGTGACTCTGAAAGTCGTACAATGGTGTGACTCTGAAAGTCACAGTGTATGGTGTGACTCTGAAAGTCAATGTATGGTGTGACTGAGTCATACAATGTATGGTGTGACTGAAAAGTTATACAATGTATGGTGTGACTCTGAAAGTCATACAATGTATGGTGTGACTCTGAAAGTCATACAATGTATGGTGTGGCTCTGAAAGTCATACAATGTATGGTGTCTCTGAAAGTCACAATGTATGGTGTGACTGAAAGTCATACAATGTATGGTGTGACTCTGCATCATAGTGTATGATGGAGCTCTGCATCATACAGCATATGATGGGGCTCTGCATCATACAGCGTATGATGGGCCTCTGCATCATAGTGTATGATGGGGCTCTGCATCATACAGTGTATGATGGGGCTCTGCATCATACAGTGTATGATGGGGCTCTGCATCATACAGTGTATGATGGGGCTCTGAAAGTCATACAAGGGATGCTGAACCATCCACTCACTTGCTCATATTCAGCAAATTCATTAAACATATTATAACTGTTGTGAAACAAGTTTGTGATACACTAAAATAATTAGCTATCACCTTACAATATTCCCACTGACTGATTAAGTGGGTTATGTTAAGAATCTATGATAACGACTCATAACTCACTACTGTAGTCTAGTTATTCAATACATAATTCAGTGTATAGTTTATCTTCACTATTCTAGTCATAATTCAGTGCATAGTTTCAATTAACGAAAAAAGGCACAATACTGTGACTGGAACGCACATACGTACAGTGGTACTTCGGGATATGAACAGCTCAAAACTCGATCAATTATGTAAGTGCTTTTGTAAGTGTATTTATGGGGGTCTGAAACAGATTAATCTAATTTACATTATTCCTTATGGGAACAAATTCGTTCGGTATCGGCACTCGAACAGCCTTCAGGAACGAATTAAGTTCGTATCTCGAGGTACCACTGTATTAACCCTTTGGGGGTCGGTGCCGTACTAGTACGTTTTACGCGCCAGGGTTGGTGCCGTACTAGTACGCGTAAATTCTGTGTGGTCAGTGTGTGCAGTATAAAAAAATCCGGCAGCACACACTGCATGAGAAAAAAAAACCTCTGACCGTTTTTTCGATTAAAACAGCGACTTTGCAGTCTATTTTCGTATGGTATTTATTGATATATTCTCGTTTTCTTTGTCTCATTTGATAGAATGGAAGATATATTACAGAAATTGAGATGATTTTTATTGGTTTGACAATGACAAGTACCTTGCAATTGAGCTCAAAGTAGCAAAAATGTTCGATTTTTGACGATGTTCAGGAGTAAACAAATCACACCATGCGTCCAATACACATCAACTGATATTATTTATACCATTTTTACAATGATACAGTTGTATACATAACAGTAAATCTTCTATTTTTTGAGAATAAAAATTCAAAATGGAAAGCAAAAGTAATGTAAGAGGGGCCTGCAGACGTGACTAATGAACAGAGAAGGTGTTATTTTAGTGCCAGGAATGTCTGCCTTGTTTATTCTGGACCCCATTTTGAAATTGGCATCGTTTGAAATTTGTGTGAAATTGGCCAAATTGCCATTTTCTGACCACTATTTTGGGTAGTTGAAATTGGTAAATGGGCGGTATCTTGTACTCAGTCGATAGAAGAAATGGAGTTCTAGCGAAATAGCTATGATTTTAGAGGACTGGAACATTGGAATTGGCCACAAATACGGCTCAAAGTGGGCGAAATCGCCGATGCGTAAACATTGTGGAGACTGATAACTTTGCGAGAGCATAATTCTGTAAGTTTTCAATCAAATTTCATACTTTTGGTGTCGTTATGATCGGAAAAAGATTCTCTATCATTTCATAAGACTTTTTTTTTTCCCAAAAATATTTCAACCCTGAGAACAAGTTTCCGAGAAGGCCTGTCGACCCCCAAAGGGTTAAAAAGCTTATGATGACGTTTTGGAGCAACTTGCACTAATTAATGGTGCAAGTCTGATTAAAATGTTGTCCTAAATTTCTTTCTCCTATATGTGGGCTACTTGTGTATTTATCTACAATTTTCCTACCAAAAGCTAGGTGGGTGTGAAGATTAACCTCTATGCTGCCGATGATGTAAATTTTCAACTGGAAAAATGCCGTTGACATTAATTTGTGCCAAAATTCTAGAGCCTCCAAATTGGAGGGGTAAAGGAGGCTTTGTGTGCTTAGACATTAAGTAAGCATGTATGTGTGTTGGATATGAGTGGTGACAAATGGTTTTTGGGACCCGACGAGCTGTTGGAGTGTGAGTAGAGTAATATTTTGTGAAGGGATTCAAGGAAACCGGTCATCTGGACTCGAGTCCTGGAAAGTGAGAAGTACGGTGCTTGCACTCTAAAGGAGTGGGGGGTGGGGATATTTTGTTTAGAGGGATGTCTGAGCTGTAGTATCTACATGCCTCTGGCAAGACAGTAATATTGTGAATGATGGTGAGTGTTTCTTTTTCGGGTCACCCTGCCTCGGTGGGAGATGGCAAATTATAAAAAAAAATTATATTCAGAAGAAAGCGATAAACCTGAATGGGTTCTACAGTGGTAAGTACTGTGGGACATACCATTTAAAATGGTATTGTGTAAACATAACACCAGTCCTGCTTGAATTAAACCTGTGACACTGTCAGTTACTGAACCTGTAAACTCTGTCATCCAGTTCAGAACATATTTTATTACCTTAGGTGAAATTCATCATGTATGATAGAAAATAACAAGAAACCCATTCTGTGTGTTGGAGTATGGCAAGAAACTCATCCTGTGTTGGAGTATGACAAGAAACTCATCTTGTGTTGGAATATGACAAGAAGCCCTTCCTGTGTGTTGGAGTATGGCAAGAAACCCATCCTGTGTGTTGCAGTATAACAAGTATCCCATCCTGTGTGCTGCATTATTATTATTATCAAATAGAAGCGCTAAACCACAGGGGTTATACAGCGCTGCAGGTTATTGTAGGATGCAGGGAGAGTGGGTTGTAAGAGGGAGATGGACGATTAGTAGGATATGGAGTGCAAGATGATGGTGGATAGTGCAGGGGTGGAGGGTAGCAAGAGATCGAGGTAGAAGGGACTGAGGGAGGTGCTAGAGGTATAATCTTCAGAGTTTGTGTAGTAAGTCAGTTTCTGTCAAAAAGTCAATGAGAGAGTCAGGATTAAAGGAGGGTCCATCTGCAAGAAGGGAAGGTAAAGAAAGGGCCGCAGAGCGAAGACGTCGTTGGAGGTAAATTCTGCGTGCTCGTTGATAGAGTGGGCAGTCCAACAGGATATGTCGAACAGACACTGGAACCTGACAATGCTCACAGAGAGGGGCAGGGAGCCTCTCCATGAGATACCCGTGGGTAAGACGAGTGTGGCCGATGCGAAGACGGGAGAGAGTAGTCTCCCAACCTCGACATTGGTGACAAGAAGAAGGCCAGAAACCTATAACCGGTTTAATAGAATGAAGTTTGTTATTCAGCAGGTCAGACCAGCGTTGTTGCCAACTGGTGCGAAGGTGGGTAGCAATGACCGCAAAATAGTCCGTGAAAGGAACACCTCTATATGAAACTGGAAGGTCATGTACTGCTGACCGCGCAGCAGTGTCTGCCTGTTCATTGCCCTGTACGTCAACATGACCAGGGACCTAACAAAAAACAATATCTTTATGCTTGCTAAAGATACGGCGTAACCAAAGGTGGATACGAAGAACTAGGGGGTGAGGTGTATCAATTTTACGGATAGCCTGTAAAGCACTAAGGGAGTCTGAAACGACCACAAATGGTGACTCAGGCATAGATGCAATACGAATAAGTGCCACAAGAATGGCATACAATTCAGCCGTAAATATGCTAGCCGAGGGTAATAGATGCCCTCGTACAACGCTGTCCGGAAACACTGCTGCGAATCCGACGCCGTCAGATGACTTTGAACCATCGGTGTATACTGCGATGGCATGGGAATGAGAACTGAAGTGGTCTAGAAAGAAAGGGCGAGAAGCCGCCGTAGGTAGTTGGGCTTTCGCGCAAGGTAGAGGAATAGAACAGACACGGACAGCAGGAACTTCCCAAGGGGGTAGGGAAAAGGGAGATGTCACATGAACATATAGAGGTGGGAGCTGAAGGGAAGACAGGAGTGAATGTAGACGAAGAGAAAAGGGACGAAGTAAGCAGGGGCGACGAACAAATAAAGAGCGCCTACTAACATCTGTAACAATCCTATACATGGAAGGATTGCGGAGGTCATGAGAGCGAACAAAATAGCGAATGCAATGTGCATCACGACGATCGGATAAGGATGGAATGTTCGCTTCTACATAGAGGCTCTCAACCGGGGAAGAACGAAATGCACCAAGGCATAAGCGTAATCCCTGGTGATGGATGGGATTAAGGATGGAAAGAGTAGCAGGGGAGGCCGCAGAATATATCTGGTCACCATAATCGAGTTTCGACAAAATTAGGGCTGAATGTAGACGAAGGAGGGTTCTACGATCAGCACCCCATGAAAGATGTGCGAGGGTTTTAAGAAGGTTCAGCCTGGTGTGACAAGTTGCCTTCAGAGAGGTAATGTGAGGTTTCCAGGACAATCGACGGTCGAACAGGAGGCCGAGAAACCTGACTGTATCACGTTCTGGGATACGTGAGCTGTATAGGTACAATGGATGGTCAGAGACCACTGAACGTCTAGTAAACGTAATTTGATGAGTTTTGCTACTAGAAAATTTAAACCCGTGAGTGGTGGCCCAATCAGAAACCTGGTTGATGGCATGCTGGAGGGAAACTGCAATGAGGTGACAGTCAGTACCTGCACAAGCTATAGCAAAGTCATCCACATAGAGCGATGACCAAATATTGGATGGAGAACAGATGCCAGATTATTTATAGCAAGCAGAAAGAGTGTTGTGCTCAGAACACATCCCTGGGGACACCTTCAGCTTGGACAAAGTCCGCGGAAAGCTCATTACTAACCCGGACCAGGAAATGTCTGTCAGTTAAGAAGGCCTTAAGAAAGAATGGTAGGTTGCCTCGGAGGCCTAAGGAGTGGGCCTGGGCCAAGATATTATATCTCCAAGTTGTGTCATAAGCCTTCTCAAGGTCGAAAAAGATAGCGATAACCGAATGGTTATTCGCAAAGGCATTACGAATATACGTATCCAAGCGCAGCAAGGGGTCAATGGCAGAACGGCCCTTACGGAAGCCATATTGACTAGGGGAGAGACTATTGTGAGTCTCTAAATACCACATCAAACGTCTATTAACTAGACGTTCCATCACCTTGCAAACTGCACTGGTAAGAGCAATGGGACGGTAGTGAGAGGAATCACGTCCCGTAGTACCTGGTTTTCGAAAAAAGAGAACAATAGCAGACTTCCACAGCTGGGGAAGAACTCCTTGCGACCATATGAGATTAAAGAGTCGTAAGAGGACAGTAAGAGCAGACTGATGTAAATGCTGTAGCATACGAATATGTATGCCGTCTGGCCCAGCTGCCGATGATCGGCAAGCAGAGTGTGTTGCCTCCAGTTCTTGAAGGGTAAAAGGCACATTATAGGATTCTTCTCTACAAGAAGAAAAATCTAAGGGCTTTAACTCGCTGGCAGACTTAGAAGAAAGGAACGAGGGGCATAGATGTAGCCCCTGAGAAATGCGGACGAGATGATTACCAATTTCAGTGGCAACGGCAAGAGGGTGTGCTATATCGACACCAGCAACCTGAAGAACAGGAGCCGGGTCGGGAGAGAATTTACCACTCAATTTCCGCACTTTCTTCCAGACTGCACTCATCGAGGAAGCTGAAGTGACAGTAGAAACATAATCTCGCCAGCAAGTGCGTTTGGCATCACGTATGACACAGCGAGCAATAGCTCTCTTCTGCTTGAAATCAAGGAGTCTCTCTGTGGTTCTGTTATACCGATACCTGCCCCATGCAGCGCGTTTCAAACGCACTGCCCGAGCACAAGTAGGAGACCACCAAGGCACGCACTTCTGAGGATGCTTGCCCGAGGTTTGGGGAATAGAATGTGAAGCCACTGTGAAGATGGAGGACGAAAAGAGATGTAAAACCTCATCAATGGAGGACGAGGTAGGAACCTCATGAAAGGCAGTAAGATGTGCGTAAAGGTCCCATTTCGCCCGGTCAAATTGCCAGCGTGGGCAATGAGGAGGTGGAGAAAACAGAGGGGACTTTAGGATGATTGGGAAACGATCGCTGTCATGTAAGTCCGGGAGGACAGACCAGGTGAAGTCAAGGACAGTTGATGAAGAGCAGATGGAAAGATCGATGCAGGAGAAAGAATGAGTTCGAGGATCAAAATGGGTAGGAGTACCCGTATTTAAAACATGGAGGAAGAGAAGCAAGAAATGCCTCCAACTGAATGCCACGGAGTCACAGTGCGACCCTCCCCAGAGAAAGTGGTGCGCGTTAAAATCGCCAAGTAATAGAAGGGGTGGCGGTAAGGAAGAAACCAGAAAATCAACATCTGGGATAGACAATGCCCGCAAGGGAGAGATATAAAGAACAGAGTGTATACCACTTATTCAAGTGGATACGGGCTGCGGTGTAATGTAAGGAAGAAGGGACATAGAGCTGACGGTATGGAACACCAGTGCGTATAAGGAGAGCACTTTCGTTAAAGGTTCCATCGGAAAAAGGATCCGATGAATATAACAAATTATAGCCTGAAAAGGGCCTGATAACAGTGGATTGTAATTTGGGTTCTTGCAAACAGACCCCAATAGGGAAAAACTGGGAGAGGAACACCTGAAGCTCACCCCTGTTACCCCTGAGGCCTCGGATATTCCAGTGCAAATAAGCCATGATTTATGGAGAAAAAGATAGAAATGGAAGTGAGAGGAAGCTATGGACTAGGGTTAGAAAAGTCCACGTGTGGAGGCAGCGGAAGACCTGTAATCAGAGAGGGAGGAGGACGTTGTGAAGGAAGGGGAGGTTGAGACAAAGAAGAGAGATGAGGAACCTCAGATGGAGTAGTGTCCATCATCGGCCTAGTCTCTGAAATATATTCTGCAATAGCTTCCAGTGTTTCGGAAGTCAAAGATGCAGAATGGGAGACTACATTAGAAATGGAAGAAACTATCGGGGAGTCTATAGACTGTACTAAAGTAGAGGACGAGGAGATAGAAGAGGAAACTGTCGTAGGGAGTTGGGAGGGGACAGGGGATGAAGGTAGTGTATGAGGAGGAGGATGAACCTCCACACACGTTACAGAACTAGTCGGAGGCGAAGAACCTGGCAATAGGGATTTTTTGCCGGGCTTATAAGAGGGGGGGCGCTGAGGTTTAGGTGAAGGACGAGGACGTGTAGACTCAGAACTGTGCGAGTAAATAGAGGAAGGAGTGTGGATAGAATGGGAAGCCGAGGTAGGGACCTCGGAGCCAAGAACATCAAAAGGATTCGAGACAGGGGTGACTGAGGATGAGGCGACCACAGAGGAAGCCGTGGAAGTTGGGACCCCGAAGCGGGGCGACGTTTAGCAATGCGAGAATAGGAAATACGGGGAAGTTTCCCTTGAAGGCGAAGATGAGAGACAGCCATAGCATATGAGAAGCCTTCCGCCTCTTTGAGACAACGGATTTCCCGCACATTCAGGTAAACCTGACAACGGCGAGAATATGAAGGATGTGCCTCATGACAGTTAAGGCAAGAGGGAGGTAGAGTACAAGAACAACTGGCATGGTCGTCAGCACCACAGACTGGGCATTCGGCCATGGACCTGCAATATTTTGCTGGATGACCAAAACGCCAGCAGTTTCTACACTGCTGCGGTGTAGGGTCACCTTTCGAACTTGTAAACGTTGACCTGCAATGTAGACCGAAAGTGGCAGTTCTCGGCAGTCAAACGTTAAACGAGCTATATTGCAAGGATAACGTCTTCGCTTATTGGCTGGGAGGACAGAAGTGTCAACTTTAAGGATAGGGAGTTCTTGGAGCTCAAGCTGCTCGAAAATGTCATCACCACATGTCTGGAAATTCCGTTGGACAATGGTGTGGGGCAAAATGACAGAACCACAACAAGAATTGAGGGAATGGTGCTTGTCAATAGTAACAGGAGTAGTATCAATGGTTGTAAGAAGAGAAAGATCGCGAGCTTGGCCAGCATTCTGGACCGTGATGATGCGAGTGCCGCTCTTGAGAGCGTGAAATGAGATGTCTTTACCAACATGGCATAGCAGAGCCTTACCAATACTATGGTCTGAAAGATAGGTATTAGGAGAAGTCGGTCGAAGAGTAAAAAACTTTGTCCATTGAGTAGTTTGAAACAGAGAGTTTAAGGGAGTGCGTGACGAGCTTGTCGTTTCTGAGATGAACGAGAAGAAAGTGTCGAATCGTCATGTGTGGGTCTTGGTCGTTTGGGTGTGGGACCAGGGGTGGTCCGATGTGAGGCGGCGAGCGATTCGAAATTGCCGCACCGTCGAGGAGAAGCCGGAATCAAGGTCAGAGAAGAGCGAAGGTCAGATGTATCGAAAGGGCCAGTCGGGTCCCTGGGACCTGAAGCAGGTGACGAACTGGCACCTGCTTCAGGTACAGGGGTATTAGGGTTGTCCGAAGAGTTATCCGTTATCAAGGTAGGGTCAGAACTAGGTGCGGTATCAAGGGGCCCGGGGGTAGAGTCACGGATTAGGGCATCCATGGTTAGGTTACTTCTTTCTTTTTGTTTTTAAGAAAAAAAAAGAAAGAAGAAAAGAAAATAAAAATAAAAAAAAGAATAAAAAAGGGGAACGTGGAGGAATAGCTCCTAGGAGGAATGAAAGGGGCGTAAATCCCCCTCCACGCCCAAGAGGACCTCAACACCGCAAGTAGTGCAGATGCTGCATGGAACCCGTACCATACCCTACCCTTCATGCCAGTAAACCAGCAATCCGGGATAGCAACCTCACATCCACTGAGCCACCTCGGCGGACAAAAGAGAGGGCGGCTGGATATCCGCCACAAAGCATACCGCCTTCGGCCACCACCCCCGGAATCCGAAAGGTGGCCTCCAGAGATACACCCGTCGCCCGAAAGATACCCAAGGCCACCCCCCGGGAGTCAAGGGAGGGATTGGGACATCCCCAGGCGATCCAGATTCCACGGCAAACTACACCACCGCCAAGAACCTCAACGGAATAGGAATGGACCACGGTACCCTTCCTCCTACCTAGGACCTAGAATGCCTGTGGAGAGAAGCTCCCAGGGTAAAAATGGGAAGGAAATAAGGGAGGGATGAGGAGGAGGGGGAGGAGGAAAGGGAAAAGGGAGGATGGGGAAGATGGGAAAAGGGAGGGGGGATTGGGGGGTAATTAGGTTCGGTCTGAGGAAGAAGACCAAAAGGTCCAATTCCTCAGACCGATAGCCTCTTTACCTCGTCAAGGAGCCCCCCTTAAAGAGGCCTGTGTGCTGCAGTATGACAAGAAACCAATCCTGTGTGTTGAAGTATAACAAGTATCCCATCCTGTGTGTTGCAGTATGACAAGAAACCCATCCTGTTTGTTGCAGTATGACAAGAAACCCATCCTGTGTTGCAGTATGACAAGAAACCCATCCTGTGTGTTGCAGTATGGCAAGAAACCCATCCTGTGTGTTGAAGTATAACAAGTATCCCATCCTGTGTGTTGCAGTATGACAAGAAACCCATCCTGTGTTGCAGTATGACAAGAAACCCATCCTGTGTGTTGCAGTATGACAAGAAACCCATCCTGCATGACACAGTACAACAGGTGTGTCATACAGGACAACAATTTGTGAACATAACTGTACAGTCATTGTAGTTTGCTATTGTGTTCAGCAGTCTCATAATAGGAGAACTCAATACATGTGAAACAGCATATATTGCTTGCAACAAAAAACAATAATAATACTGCACTTTATTTAAAAAACATACAAAAGATTTACAATTTTGTAAAGTCCATAGCATTTTGAGCAGTCTTAAACAAAGACTGAAAATAATTAACACAAAAAATTACATAGATGGGCAGTGTTATCTAATGAATTTAGCAAAAGAATTGACACATAAGATGATAAATATAAATTCTGGCACTAATTGTACTAGAAACATTATTACGGAAACCATGGAATTAAACATACAGGTGATAAGATTAATTTATGAAGTTTAATATTTACCAGACTATTGGATTGTGTGGCAGAACCAAACGTAAGGTAGATCCCCAAGAGATCAATCCTGGACACCTCATGAGGCTGAGAAAACTGAGTGCTGTATATAGCTGGCAGCAGCTCAATGAGGAAACCTTCCTACATAATGGACAATGACAAGAAAATCATCTCTGATGGAGAATGACAAGAAAATCGTCTTGTTTGATGGAGAATGACAGAAAAGCCTTTTTGCCTAATAGTGACAAGAAAACCTTCCTGCATAATGAGTATATTAGATATACATCGTTCTTACTTTAACATAATAAAACATCACAAGTATATTTCAGGATGCATAATGGGGATATTCCAAATTTTCTTAAAAAAAAAAAAAAAATCCAGTTCACAAGTAATACACTTGAACATAATCAGCTTCATAAATTAAAGAGCAATAATATAGAACAGGTAAAACTAATTAATATTTAAAACAATCAATATTTAGCTTTAACTAAACCAGCATTTTGTTATTACATGCAACATAAAATTAATTATTACATAAAACAGGCTCACCCTACCTTGGAGGGAAACGGCCAATATTAAAAAATGAAGCTTTTAATTCATATAGATAATATATCATCATGGCAAAAAAATAAAAGCTAATTCTAAGGTAATGGAGAAAAACATAACCGAGAAACGGAAAATAATCACTACAAGGACAAGAAGTTGTCGTTGCATTGATGGATTTAAAAAAGGCATACGATAGGCTTGACTGGGAAGCAACGTGGCATATTTTGCAAATTTATGGAATAGGCGGTAGGCTACAAATAACAGTAAAGAATTTTTATGTAGAGGTTGGAGAGTGAAGCTCAGGCTAGGGTATGTAGGAGAGAGGATTATTTTTCAATGAAAGCAGAACTTAGATAGGGATGTATGATGTCATCTTGGTTATTTTACACAATTACAGAGCAACCTGAGAGTAACAAAATTTTAGACAAGATTGGAAGGGAAAAGTATGGAGGAAGTGGATGTATTTAGATATTTGGAAGTGGACATGTTGGCAGAAGGGTCTGTGAAAAATGTTGTGGTGTGTTGAGGGAAGAAAAGTTTATCTATGAAGGCAAAAATGTAGTTTCACCAAAACTTTTATAATGGTGTTTAGGTCTGGGCTTTAAACACTGCAGCAAGGAGGCTGGAAGCACTAGAGATGTCATGTTTGACAGCAATGTGTGGTGTAATTATTATGCAGATAACTGGGGTAGTATAAGGTAGTAGGTTGGTAGACAGACCAGGGAGGTACTACTGTCCTGCCAAGTGAGTGTAAAACAAAAGCCTGTAATTGTTTTACATGATGGTAGGATTGCTGGTGTCTTTTTTCTGTCTCAAACATGCAAGATTTCAGGTATGTCTTGTTACTTCTACTTACACTTAAGTCACACTACACATTCATGTACAAGCATATACAGTGGAACACCGAGTAACGAACACCCCGGAAATCGTACAATTATGTAAGTACAGTGGACCCTCGAGTAACGAAAAAACTTCATTCCAGAAGCCTGCTAAAGTGCCATTACCAAACGAATTTACTCCCTTTAGGAATAATGTCATGTAGGTTAGTCTATTTCAGGCCCCCAAAAATACACTTCCACAAGCACTTACAATATTATACTTACATAATTGTATGATTTCCGGGGTGTTCGTTATTCGGGGGACCACTGTATAATATTGTAAGTGCTTGTGGAAGTGTATTTTGGGGATCTGAAATAGACTAACCTACATGACATTATTTCTTAAGGGAGTAAATTCATTCGGTAATGGCACTTGGCAGGGTTCTGGAATGAAGTTTTTACGTTACTCGGGTTCCACTGTATATATATATCACACACACACCCCTCTGGGTTTCTTCTATTTTCTTACTAGTTCTTGTTCTTATTTCCTCTTATCTCCATGGGAAGTGGAACAGAATTCTTCCTCCGTAAGCCATGCGTGTCGTAGAGGCGACTAAAATGCCGGGAGCAAGGGGCTAGTAACCCCTTCTCCTGTATATATTCCTAAATGTAAAAGGAGAAACTTTCGTTTTCCTTTTGGGCCACCCTGCCTTGGTGGGAAACGGCCGCGTGTTGAAAGTAAGAAAGAATAGTTTAAATATTCCTATGTGAATGGTGAGAGGCAGCACTGAATGTGCTCACTGACACTGGTCTCCAGACACATCCGGACGATACGTTGTTCTTGTGTAGGTAGTAAATGTGCTCACTGACACTGGTCTCCAGACACATCCGGACGATACGTTGTTCTTGTGTAGGTAGTAAATGTGCTCACTGACACTGGTCTCCCGACACATCCAGATGATATGCTGTTCTTGTGTAGGTAGTGAATGTGCTTGAGTTAGGCAAACGGTGTCGATGGAGGAGTGCCTTGTACACACCCCTGGCTATCCTCACTGCTCTGAAGAAAAAATGTTGAAAAATCAACCAAATATACTAAAACATACAGTCAACCCTCTGTTTTTGTGCTTAATCCGTTCCAGAACGATCGACTAAAACTGAAATCAACGAAAACTGAAGCCATTTTCTCCATAATAAATACAGTCAACCCCCGGATTACGATGGCGTCAGATTACGCTAAATTCAGTTAGCGATACATTTTTCCGTCAAAATATTGGCTCAGTTTACGATGATCCGCTCGGAATACGATATTCGTCCCGGACGCGTACGCGTGACCCAGCTGGGCCCGAGCACTCGGAGCATCAGTGTGGTATTGTTTACAAGCGAGAGCGACCACCACCCACGCATTCATACCAGTATATTGTCATTATTCCACTGTTTTTAGTGCTTGCAACTGCTAAATAAGCTACCATGGGTCCAAAGAAAGCTCCTAGGAGAAAGCTCCATAGGAGATAATAGCAAAATATGAAAGTGGAGTGCGTATCGCTGAGCTGGCCAGGCTGTATGGCAAAGCCTATTCAACCATCGCTACCATTGTGACCAAGGAAAATACATGTAAAATCAAGGAAGCTGTTGTTGCGAAAGGTGCAAATATGATCACAAAACAGAGATCGCAAGTGCTGGAAGATGTGGAAAATTTGTTGTTGGTGTGGATCAACGAGAAACAGTTAGCAGGAGATAGTGTTACGCAGGCAATAATATGTGAAAAAGCAAGGCAGTTGCATGATGATCTCGTCATGAAAATGCCTGCAACGAGTGCTGAAGTGAACGAATTTAAAGCCAGCAAAGGCTGGTTTGACAGATTTAAGAAGCATAGTGGCATACATAGTGTTGTGAGGCATTGTGAGGCAGCCAGTTCTGACAAAAATGCGGCTGAAAATTACGTGAATGAATTCGTGAGGTACATAGAGGCTGAACAATTCCAACCCCAACAAGTGTTCAATTGTGACGAAACAGGCCTGTTTTGGAAGAAAATGCCAAACAGGACCTTCATTACACAGGAGGAAAAGGCACTCCCAGGACATAAGCCTATGAAAGACAGGCTAACTCTGATGCTTTGTGCTAATGCCAGTGGTGATTGTAAAGTGAAGCCTTTTGTGGTGTATCATTCTGAAAATCCCCGAGCGTTTAAGAGATGCGGTGTTGCCAAGTCTAATTTGTGTGTGATGTGGAAGTCTAACAATAAGGCATGGGTCACTAGGGACATTTTCTGTGATTGGTTCCATGAAGTGTTTGGCCCCAGTGTGAAGAAATATCTCGAGGAAAATAATTTGCCACTTAAGTGCCTCCTGATAATGGACAATGCTCCTTGTCATCCTCCAGACTTGGCAGAGCAAATTGTGCAGGAATTTAAGTTCATCAAAGTGAAGTTCTTGCCCCCTAATACCACTCGTCTCCTCCAGCCCATGGACCAGCAGGTCATTTCAAACTTTAAAAAACTCTACACCAAAGCAATGTTTCAAAAGTGCTTTGATGTGACCACAGACATAAATATGAGCCTAAAAGACTTTTGGAAAGATCATTTCCATATCCTGCATTGTGTACACCTTATAGGTAAGGTTTGGGAGGGAGTGACTACCAGGATTTTGAACTCTGCCTGGAGAAAATTGTGGCCAGACTGTGTCCTAGAGAGGGATTTTGAAGGTTTTGGGGCTGAGCCTCAGAACCCTGAGCCCGAGCCTGTTGTGCAAGAAATTGTGGAACTGGGGAAGTCCATGGGGTTGGATGTTTGTACCGAGGATGTGGAACAGAAATGGAAGAAGGTGCCTTCTTCAGAGATTAGTGGAATGTGGACCAGGGTGCAAGGCTTTATGGATGAATATCACCCTAACCAAGCTGTTGCAGGCCGTGCTGGCAACCTGTACAATGACACTGTGGTGTCCCATTTCAGGGATGTTTTAAAGAATCGCCAGACACAGAGCTCCCTGGACAGATTTTTGGTTAGAGTGGGGTCCAGTGACTCTTAACCTGGTCCTAGTGGCATTAAAAGAAAAAGGCCAGTAACCCCAGAAAGGACTTGGTACCTGCAGTGTTAATGGGAGGATTCCCCTTCCAAACACTAGCATACTACTCCATCCTCTCCCCTCCTCCCATCTTGCACACATCAACAACTCTTCAATAAATGTAAGTGACATGTTATTGTACTATTATTTCTTTATTTCTCATAAAATTGTGTGTAATTGAATGTATTATGTTGTAAAAAAATATTTTATTTTAATACTTTTGGGTGTCTGGAACAGATTAATTTTATTTCCATTATTTCTTATGGGGAAAATAGAATCGGATTACGATATTTTGGTTAACACTAAGCCCTCTGGAACGGATTAATATCGTAATTGGGGGCTGACTGTAATGTAAATTAATTAATCCGTTTCAGACACCCAGGAGTAACAAAAAATTTTTTTTGAGATTAAATATAGATTTACATACAGAAAGAATGACAAATAAATATAAAGCACTAATATGTATAAATGAACATTTAACATCACACTTACCTTTATTGGGACTTTGTTGGTGTATGGAAGATGGAGAGGAGGAGAGAGGGAGGCGGAGTTATTGTTGGGAGGCAGGACAAAAAAGCTTCATTGTGACATTAATATCAGCCTCTACGGCTTATTTATCTATCACAATTTATCTAATATGACATAATAAACAATATTAATAACATAGAAACATGATATATACTTAGAATGAATAAAATATGTCATTATGTATGAGAGAACTGGCAGTAGTGTTGTTGTTGGGTTTAAGGGCCACTGACCATGCTACTATATACTGCTGGTGGTGGTCGGCGGCAGCAGCAGGCCACCACCACTATTTACAAACAATGTACATAATTTATAAATAAGAAATATTTACACTTTAATTTATAAATAAGTATTTAGCACTTTAATTTATAAATAAGAAAATATTCTCCTTGGAGGAGATGTTGGCACAGGGCAGCTCTGGTCTCAGTGCCCCTATATTCCTCAAACAAGATTGGAGTTAAGTTTTTGTGTTGTCATTTTTCTATCGCTTAATCGCTTAACTTACTTGCT
>WNWK01025635.1:0-28341 GCA_009830355.1 Cherax destructor
GTGAATGTAATTTAAGGGTCTTCAATCTTTCTTCGTAAGGAAGATTTCTAATGCTATGTATTAATTTAGTCATTCTACGCTGAATGTTTTCTAACGAATTTATGTCCATTCTGTAATATGGAGACCAGAACTGAGCTGCGTAATCTAGGGAGGCCTTACTAATGATGTATAAAGCTGTAATATAACCTCTGGACTTCTGTTGCTAACACTTCTTGATATAAATCCCAGTAATCTATTTGCCTTATTACGTACGCTTAGGCATTGTTGTCTTGGTTTAAGGTTGCTGCTTACCATCACCCCCAAGTCTTTCTCGCAATCTGTATGGCTAAGTTCTACGTTATTTAACTTATAAGTGCTTGGGTTATGGACACTCCCGAGCTTTAGAACTTTGCATTTATCTACATTGAACTGCATCTGCCCTTTTTCTGACCAGGAATTGAGTTTGTCTAAATCCTCCTGTAGTTCACTGACATCTACGTCTGAATCGATTATCCTACCTATCTTCGTGTCATCAGCGAATTTGCTCATATCACTAGAAATTCCCTCGTCAAGGTCATTTATATATATTATAAACAACAACGGGCCCAAAACCGATCCCTGAGGAACGCCACTTGTTACAGATCCCCACTCCGATTTAACCCCATTTATGCACACCCTCTGCTTCCTATTGGTGAGCCATGACTCGATCCATGACAACACTTTTCCCCCAATGCCATGAGCAGCCACTTTCTTTAAGAACATAAGAACATAAGAAAGGAGGAACACTGCAGCAGGCCTGTTGGCCCATACTAGGCAGGTCCTTCACAATCCATCCCACTAACAGAATATTTGCTCAACCCAATTTTCAAAGCTACCCAAGAAATAAGCTTTGACAATTCTACCCACTCATGCGCGAGTCCCACTCAAATCCAACCCCTCTCACTCATGAATTTATCCAACCTAAATTTGAAACTACCCAAGGTCCTAGCTTCAATAACCCTACTAGGCAGACTGTTCCACTCATCAACTACCCTATTTCCAAACCAATACTTTCCTATATCCTTTCTAAATCTAAACTTATCTAACTTGAATCCATTATTGCGGGTTCTCTCTTGGAGAGATATCCTCAAGACCTTATTTATATCCCCTTTGTTAATACCCATTTTCCACTTGTATACCTCGATCATGTCTCCCTCATTGTACGTCTTACAAGTGAATGTAATTTTAGGGTCTTCAATCTTTCTTCGTAAGGAAGATTTCTAATGCTATGTATTAATTTAGTCATTCTACGCTGAATGTTTTCTAACGAATTTATGTCCATTCTGTAATATGGAGACCAGAACTGAGCTGCGTAATCTAGGTGAGGCCTTACTAATGATGTATAAAGCTGTAATATAACCTCTGGACTTCTGTTGCTAACACTTCTTGATATAAATCCCAGTAATCTATTTGCCTTATTACGTACGCTTAGGCATTGCTGTCTTGGTTTAAGGTTGCTGCTTACCATCACCCCCAAGTCCTTCTCGCAATCTGTATGGCTAAGTTCTACGTTATTTAACTTATAAGTGCTTGGGTTATGGACACTCCCGAGCTTCAGAACCTTGCATTTATCTACATTGAACTGCATCTGCCACTTTTCTGACCACGAATTAAGTTTGTCTAAATCTTCCTGAAGTTCTATGACATCTATGTTTGAATCAATTATCCTACCTATCTTCGTGTCGTCGGCGAATTTGCTCATATCACTAGTAATTCCCTCATCAAGGTCATTGATATATATTATAAATAACAATGGGCCTAAGACTGATCCCTGTGGAACACCACTTGTTACAAGTCCCCATTCGGATTTAACCCCATTTATGCACACTCTCTGCTTCCTATTGGTGAGCCATGACTCGATCCATGACAGCACTTTTCCCCCAATGCCATGAGCTGCCACTTTCTTTAACAGTCTCTGGTGCGGTACTCTATCAAAAGCCTTACTAAAGTCTAAATAAACAATATCGAATTCTTTATCGTGATCAACAGCCTCAAAAGCTTTACTGAAGAAGGTTAATAAATTAGATAGGCAGGAACGGCCCCAGATAGGCAGGAACGGCCCCTGGTCTCTGTTGTGGTACTCTATCAAAAGCCTTACTAAAATCCAAATAAACAATATCGAATTCTTTATCATTATCAACTGCCTCAAAAGCCTTACTGAAAAAAGTTAATAAATTAGTTAGGCAGGAACGGCCCCTGGTGAATCCATGCTGAGTATCATTAATCAAATTATGCCTATCGAGATGGCTTCTTATGTTATCAGCTATAATCGACTCTAGTAATTTGCCTACAATTGATGTTAGACTTATTGGGCGGTAATTTGATGGTAACGACTTGTCCCCTGCTTTAAAAATAGGAATTACATTAGCCATCTTCCACGTATCCGGCACTACACCTGTTTGAAGAGATAGGTTAAAAATGTTAGTTAAGGGTTCACAGAGTTCTATTTTGCATTCCTTAAGAACCCTTGAAAAAAGCTCATCAGGGCCTGGCGATTTATTTTGCTTCAAACGGTCTATCTGTTTGATAACCTTTTCGCTAGTGACTGTGATACTACATAATTTATCTTCTTCAGGCCCACTAAAATACCTAATTCTTGGACAAGTGTTGAAGAATTCGTTTGTATCAAGATCCCAAGATGTTGCTGTGTCAGACAGGAACCATTCATCTACATCCTGTCTGACACAGCAACATCTTGGGATCTTCATACAAACGAATTCTTCAACACTTGTCCAACCTTTGGACGAAGACCTACTTCGACTAGTGGATGGTACCACTATGCCCCCTCCTATTATCCTATTATCTGTCTCAGTGCTGGAGGCAACGATGTTGGCAGACGTAGGAGTGAGGACCTGACTAGCAGGTTTAGGTCAGCAATAGACATAATTAGGAAGAAGGGTGGGAACCCTGTCATATGTGGTATTTTGCCAAGGAGAGGAGTTGGAAATGAATGGCTGTCCAGGGCAATTGGTGTCAATTGCTGGCTGGACAAATACTGTAAGGAAAATTCAGTAACATTCATTGACAACTGGGACCTCTTCTATGGCAGAAATGACATGTATGCCTGGGATGGGGTTCACTTATCCAGGTCTGGGGTGGGGGCATTGGCAACTGCAGTGGAGGGAGCTGTTAGGGCTTTAAACTAGAAATAGTTAGTGGTATGGGTTTTGGGGGGAAAACAGAGAAGTCCCAGTGTAGTAATATTATAAGTTGTAGGAGAACTAGTAATAGGCAGAATAAGGTGGATAGTGGAAAGCTAGTGACACTAGATGACAAGGACAGTAATAGGTATAGTGGAAAAACAGAGATGAGCAGGAAGGGTAAAGAGAAAGGAGGGTCTCTAAATATATATTACACCAATAGTCGTAGTGCTAGGAATAAGATGGACGAGTTGAGATTAGTTGCAAGTACGGGTAATATTGATGTTTTTGCAATAACTGAGACATGGTTTAATATGAAAAATCGGGACTTGCCTGCCGAATGTCACATTCAGGGTTTTAAATTGTTCCAAGTAGACAGAAGTATCGGGAAAGGGGTGGGGTGGCACTCTATGTCCGTGATCATTTAAATTGTTGCATAAAAACGGGTATAAAGTCTGAATTAACACATACAGAGTCTGTCTGGATAGAATTTTCAGAGGGTGTAAAAAATTGATTTTAGGCGTGATTTACCGTCCTCCAAACTTAGATAGGGAAAAAGGGGAGACTTCTTTGGGAGGAAATTGTTAAGGCCACAAGACACGATAACGTAGTAATTCTAGGGGACTTTAACTTTAGTCAGATTGATTGGAATTTCATGACAGGGAATTTAGAATCTAACGACTTTTTAGAAGTAGTTCAGGATTGCTTTTTTGAAGCAGTTTGTAACAGAACCTACAAGGGGAAATAACCTACTTGACTTGGTTCTGGCAAGCAAGGAAACCCTTGTTAATAATTTAGAAATTACAGAGGAACTCGGCTCAAGCGACCACAAGTCAATTACCTTTAGCATTGAATGGATGTATGATAGTAGGGATAATTCAGTAATGGTCCCAGATTTTCGCTTAGCAGATTATAATGGACTTAGAGAACACTTATCAACTGTGGACTGGGGTGAAGAAGAGAGGTATCAATATGACAGTTTTCTTAACACTATACAGGCTGCCCAAAGAACATTTATCCCGTATAAAGAAATTAGATCAAGTAGAAATGACCCAAAATGGATGAATAATAGGCTCAAATATCTTTTAGGGCAGAAGAAAGGAATTTATAGGCGCATAAAAAGAGGTGAGGGTCATCTTATAAATCAGTATACTGACATTAAGAGGGACGTTAAAAGGGAATAAGAAAAGCTAAACGGGACTATGAAATTAAAGTTGCTAGGGATTCAAAAACTAACCCAAAAGTTTTTTCCAGGTTTATAGAACAAAAGTTAGGGATAAGATAGGTCCCCTTAAAAATAACTTTGGGCATCTTACTGACAAGGAGAATGATATGTGCTCTATTTTTAATAATTATTTTCTCTCGGTTTTCACACAGGAAGACATTAATAATATCCCAGTAATTAATTTTACAGAGGCCCAGAAGAAGATAAATTATGTAATATCACAGTCACTAGCGAAATGATTATGAAACAGCTGGACCTACTGAAACAAAATAAATCGCCGGGTCCTGATGAGCTTTTTGCAAGGGTTCTTAAGGAATGCAAATGGAACTCTGTGAACCAATATCTAACATTTTTAATTTATCTCTTCAGACAGGTGTAGTGTCTGATATGTGGAAGATGGCTAATGTAATTCCTATTTTTAAAGCAGGGGACAAGTCACTACCGTCAAACTACCGCCCAATAAGCCTGACCTCAATTGTAGGCAAATTACTAAAGTCAATTATAGCTGATATTATTAGAAGCCATCTAGATAACCATAATTTGATTAATGATACCCAGCATGGATTCACGAGGGGCCGTTCCTGCCTATCTAATTTATTAACCTTCTTCAGTAAAGCTTTTGAGGCTGTTGATCACGATAAAGAATTCGATATTGTTTATTTAGACTTTAGTAAGGCTTTTGATAGAGTACCGCACCAGAGACTGTTAAAGAAAGTGGCAGCTCATGGCATTGGGGGAAAAGTGCTGTCATGGATCGAGTCATGGCTCACCAATAGGAAGCAGAGAGTGTGCATAAATGGGGTTAAATCCGAATGGGGACTTGTAACAAGTGGTGTTCCACAGGGATCAGTCTTAGGCCCATTGTTATTTATAATATATATCAATGACCTTGATGAGGGAATTACTAGTGATATGAGCAAATTCGCCGACGACACGAAGATAGGTAGGATAATTGATTCAAACATAGATGTCATAGAACTTCAGGAAGATTTAGACAAACTTAATTCGTGGTCAGAAAAGTGGCAGATGCAGTTCAATGTAGATAAATGCAAGGTTCTGAAGCTCGGGAGTGTCCATAACCCAAGCACTTATAAGTTAAATAACGTAGAACTTAGCCATACAGATTGCGAGAAGGACTTGGGGGTGATGGTAAGCAGCAACCTTAAACCAAGACAGCAATGCCTAAGCGTACGTAATAAGGCAAATAGATTACTGGGATTTATATCAAGAAGTGTTAGCAACAGAAGTCCAGAGGTTATATTACAGCTTTATACATCATTAGTAAGGCCTCACCTAGATTACGCAGCTCAGTTCTGGTCTCCATATTACAGAATGGACATAAATTCGTTAGAAAACATTCAGCGTAGAATGACTAAATTAATACATAGCATTAGAAATCTTCCTTACGAAGAAAGATTGAAGACCCTAAAATTACATTCACTTGTAAGACGTAGAATGAGGGAGACATGATCGAGGTATACAAGTGGAAAATGGGTATTAACAAAGGGGATATAAATAAGGTCTTGAGGATATCTCTCCAAGAGAGAACCCGCAATAATGGATTCAAGTTAGATAAGTTTAGATTTAGAAAGGATATAGGGAAGTATTGGTTTGGAAATAGGGTAGTTGATGAGTGGAACAGTCTGCCTAGTAGGGTTATTGAAGCTAGGACCTTGGGTAGTTTCAAATTTAGGTTGGATAAATTCATGAGTGAGAGGGGTTGGATTTGAGTGGGACTCGCGCATGAGTGGGTAGAATTGTCAAAGCTTATTTCTTGGGTAGCATTGAAAATTGGGTTGAGCAAATATTCTGTTAGTGGGACGGATTGTGAAAGACCTGCCTAGTATGGGCCAACAGGTCTGCTGCAGTGTTCCTCCTTTCTTATGTTCTTATGTTCCTCTTCCTGCTTCGCTTCACCTGTCTACAATATATAAGCAACTTCTTTTGCCCAATGCTGTAAGGGGGCCAATGCCGGGTCACCATTTGGAGAAGACCCGGGCCGGATGTACCGGCGAACCTACAACAACAACCTATGCTGTACTTACTACAAGATTGATGGACTGAACACATCGACTCCAGGCCGAGGGACTGATTACCTCAAACTCCTCCTCTCTTTACAACTTTCTACTTTGTATTGGACTGATGAAGCCACTGTGGGGCGAAACGTTTCCTCAATAAAGATACCCAAGTGTTGCATATGTGTCTAATTTATCAACTTGTCGTTCTCTGAACCATTCATCTACATCCTGTCTGACACAGCAACATCTTGGGATCTTGATACAAACGAATTCTTCAACACTTGTCCAACCTTTGGACGGAAACCTACTTCGACTAGTGGATTGTACCACTATGACCCCGTCTCCTCCTGCTTCGCCTCATCTGTCTGCAGTATATAAGCAACTTCTTTTGCCCTATGCTGTACTTACTACAAGATTGATGGACTGAACACATCGACTCCAGGCCGAGGGACTGATTACCTCAAACTCTTCCTCTCTTTACAACTTTCTACTTTGTATTGGACTGATGAAGCCACTTTGTGGCGAAACGTTTCCTCAATAAAGATACCCAAGTGTTGCATATGTGTCTAACTGACATGTTGTATAAAGCACCCGGAATAACAGCTAAAATTCCTGAAGGCCACTCTCAGATTTTCCAGATTAGTGTCGTGAGTACAGGAGTAAATTCTTAGGTAGTGGTGGTTTTGATAAGGACCTGCCTTGTATGGGCCAGTAGGCCTTCTGCAGTGTTCCTCCATTCTTATGTTCTTATAATCATTGGCTGGGAGATTATTCGGCTTATCATAAGAACATAAGAAAGGAGCACTGCAACAGGCCTACTGATTCATGTTACTCACCCACCTGTCCAATCATTTTAAAGCCATTCGCCTCAATGTCGCTACTCGGGAGTTTGTTCCACCCATCTACAACTCTATTACTAAACCAGTGCTTTCCTATATCCTTCCTAAATCTATTTTTTTTCCAATCTGAGCTTATTGCAGTGAGTCCAGTCTTGGTTAGATATTTTTAGCACTATTTATATCCCCCTTTATTTATTCCTGTTAACCATTTGTACACTTCAGTTATATCTTTCCCCTAATTCTACGCCTTTCCGAAGAGTGCAGATTCAGTGCTCCTAGTCTAACCTTGTGTATTGTGTATTGTCATCCTTCTCTGTATTTTTTTCCAGGGCATTTATGTCCTGACTCTTGCCACTATATATACTCGTTCTTAGTTATCTATGTTTGAAGAACCACGGGCCTCCTGAATCACTCCCGAGTGCCAGGAATGGTAGAGTTGAACGTGACTCACCATCATATACATAGGAACCAAGACACCACTTGAACTGAAGATATGCTGTGCTGCAGCTGCAGGGCGTCTGCGACGATTGTAGCTAACTGCTACACCACTTATGCTGAAAAAGAATAATCATGCCCTTGTCGTAGGGCTGCCCACTGCATAGGGCTGTAAACGTTTTCTAATAAATATGTGCTAGTGCTTGCTTGTGTCTTTGTAAACCAAATTGTCGGTAACTATTACCAAGGTTCGATTCCCAGCCAGGGCAGAAACATTGGGCGTGTTTCTTTACACCAGTTGTCTATGTTCCCCATCAGTAAAATGGGTACCTGGGTGTTAGTCGACTGGTGTGAGTCGCATCCTAGGACACTGACCTAATCTGCCCGAAATGCTCAGCATAACAAGGGACTTTCTATATAGTAATATGTCATTGATGTCAGCTAGGCCTGTATACCATGTACATGTACTTGTAGTAAATAAAGATATTATTATTATTATTATTATTATTATACCAAAGGGTACTCCATCTGACCTGAATAAGACTCACCGTTCCTTTATTATAGGGTTGTAAACGGTACAGCACTTGTCCGGACTCCGACACTCCATTAGAACATAAGAAAGAATGAACACTGCAGCAGGCCTACTGGCCCATGCGAGGCAGGTCTAATTCACCCACCGGCTTAAGCCAATGCCTTAAGGTAGTCAGGTCAGGTCACATTCACTAAGGAAGGAGCACGGCAACTGACCTAGTAGCACATGCGGACCCGTCCTGGCGAACCTAATTGTACCTTTATCTCTGTATTAGGACTGAAGAAGCCACTCCTAGCGAAGTATTTCTTCTAATAAATGTCCTGAACTGTAATGTGTCTTATAACATATCTATTAGGCTTGTTACGAACACTTATGCAACGCTGTCTTGGCTTTGAATTACTGCTAACCAGAACTCAAGGACCCCATGGAAATGGTAAATTAGACACATATGCAACACTTGGGTATCTTTATTGAGGAAACGTTTCGCCACACAGTGGCTTCATCAGTCCATACAAAGGAGAATCGTGAAGAACAGGAGGAGTTTGAGGTGGTCAGTCCCTCAATCTTGAGTCGATGTTGTCAGTCCATCAATCTTCAATAGAATATAGCATATGTGCGTAGAGGAAGATTATATACTGTAGACAGGAGAGGTGCAGCAGTTGTAGGAGGTGTCACATTTACATAAGAACATAAGAATGGAGGAACACTGCAGAAGGCCTACTGGCCCATACAAGGCAGGTTCTTATCAAAACCACCACTACCTAAGAATTTATTCCCGTACTCACGACACAAATCAGACCCAGCCCCTCCCACTCATATATTTGTCCAATCTCTTTTTAAAGCCACCCAAGGTCCTAGCCTCTATCACAGTACTCGGAAGATTGTTCCACGCATCTACAACTCTGTTCGAAAACCAGTACTTGCCTATGTCCTTTCTAAATCTAAATTTATCCAATTTAAATCCGTTATTTCTGGTTCTTACTTGGTTCGATATCCTCAGTATTTTATTAATATCTCCTTTGTTAATACCCATTTTCCACTTGTATACCTCGATCATGTCTCCCCTCATTCTACGTCTTACAAGTGAATGTAATTTTAGGGTCTTCAATCTTTCTTCGTAAGGAAGATTTCTAATGCTATGTATTAATTTAGTCATTCTACGCTGAATGTTTTCTAACGAATTTATGTCCATTCTGTAATATGGAGACCAGAACTGAGCTGCGTAATCTAGGTGAGGCCTTACTAATGATGTATAAAGCTGTAATATAACCTCTGGACTTCTGTTGCTAACACTTCTTGATACAAATCCCAGTAATCTATTTGCCTTATTACGTACGCTTAGGCATTGCTGTCTTGGTTTAAGGTTGCTGCTTACCATCACCCCCAAGTCCTTCTCGCAATCTGTATGGCTAAGTTCTACGTTATTTAACTTATAAGTGCTTGGGTTATGGACACTCCCGAGCTTCAGAACCTTGCATTTATCTACATTGAACTGCATCTGCCACTTTTCTGACCACGAATTAAGTTTGTCTAAATCTTCCTGAAGTTCTATGACATCTATGTTTGAATCAATTATCCTACCTATCTTCGTGTCGTCGGCGAATTTGCTCATATCACTAGTAATTCCCTCATCAAGGTCATTGATATATATTATAAATAACAATGGGCCTAAGACTGATCCCTGTGGAACACCACTTGTTACAAGTCCCCATTCGGATTTAACCCCATTTATGCACACTCTCTGCTTCCTATTGGTGAGCCATGACTCGATCCATGACAGCACTTTTCCCCCAATGCCATGAGCTGCCACTTTCTTTAACAGTCTCTGGTGCGGTACTCTATCAAAAGCCTTACTAAAGTCTAAATAAATAAATAATGTATGTCCAATGTCCAATGTATTCTATTGAAGATTGATGGACTGACAACATCGACTCAAGATTGAGGGACTGACCACCTGACCACCAGCTGTTTCATAATCGTTTCGCTGGTGGCTGTGATATTGCATAGTTTGTCTTCTTCTGGGCCTCTGTAAAAGTTGGTTGCTGGGATGTTGTTGGTGTCTTCCTGTGTGAAAGCCGAGAGAGGGTGATTATTGAAGGTGGAGCACATATCATTCTCCTTGTCAGTGGGGTGCCCAAGGTTGTTTTTGGGGGGACCTGTCTTATCCCTGACTTTTGTTCTATAAACCTGGAAAAGACTTTTTGGGTTGGTTTTTGGGTCCCTAGCAACTTTAGTTTCGTGGTCCCGTTTGGATTTTCTTGTTCCCTTTTTGGCGTCCCTCTTGGTGTCAGTGTGCTGATTTATAGGATGACCCTCACCTCTTTTTGTGCGCCTATAGATTCCTTTCTTCTGCCCTAAAAGATGTTTGAGCCTGTTGTTCGTCCATTTTGGGTCATTTCTACTTGATCTAATTTCTTTGTACGGGGTGAATGTTCTTTGGGCAGCCTGTATAGTTAGATAAGTTTAGATTTAGAAAGGATATAGGAAAGTATTGGTTTGGAAATAGGGTAGTTCAGTTCTGGTCTCCATATTACAGAATGGACATAAATTCGTTAGAAAACATTCAGCGTAGAATGACTAAATTAATACATAGCATTAGAAATCTTCCTTACGAAGAAAGATTGAAGACCCTTAAATTACATTCACTTGTAAGACGTAGAATGAGGGGAGACATGATCTTTATGGAAGTAGTTCAGGACTGTTTTCTGAAGCAGTGTGTGACGGAGCCTACCAGAGGTAATAATTTGCTCGACCTAGTCTTGTCAAATAAAGAAACTCTTGTAAATAATCTGGAGATCACTGAAGAGCTTGGAGCTAGTGATCACAAATCCATTACTTTTAATATTACATGGGAGTACGAGAATAGGGATAATACGGTAAAAGTTCCTGATTTTCGTTCTGCCGATTATATTGGACTTAGGGAACACCTGTCTAATCTCGACTGGGGTAATCTAGCTAACGATTACGATGGGATCTGCGTTAATGATTTTTTTCTTAATAATGTACAACGTGCACAGAGTATGTTTATTCCCCAGAGAGAATTTAGGTCAAATAATAACGATCCCAAATGGATTAACAGGAGGCTAAAACATTTATTAGGGAAGAAAAGAGGAATTTATAGGCGCATTAAAGGAGGAGATGTTAACCTTATTGACCAATATGTTCAGTTGAAAAGAGAAGTAAAAAAGGGGATTAGAAAGGCTAAACGTGACTATGAGATTAAGGTTGCTAATGAATCAAAGACTAATCCAAAGGGTTCTTTCAAGTGTACAGGACGAAGGTGAGGGAAAAGGTAGGACCTCTGAAAATTGGGAATGGACAGCTGACGGATAACGAACTGGAAATGTGTTCTCTATTTAATGACTATTTTTTGTCAGTCTTTACACAAGAAGACGTAAATGAGATTCCAGAAATTAACAATTATTCAGTTCCTGAAGAATTCAAATTAACTAATATTACTGTCACGAGGGATATGGTTATCAAACAAATAGATAAACTGAAGCAAAATAAGTCCCCTGGACCCGACGAGTTGTTTTCCAGGGTACTTAAAGAATGCAAAATGGAACTTAGTCAGCCATTAACGAATGTGTTTAATACGTCCATCCTAACTGGTGTTGTGCCAGAGATGTGGAAGATAGCTAATGTAGTTCCTATATTCAAATCAGGGGATAAGTCCATTCCATCAAATTACCGTCCAATAAGCCTCACGTCTATAGTAGGCAAATTATTAGAATCAATTATAGCTGATATTATCAGAAGTCACCTTGAAGAACATAATTTGATTAATGAATCTCAGCATGGGTTTACGAGAGGTCGTTCCTGCCTGACAAATTTACTGACTTTTTTCAATAAAACATTTGAGGCAGTAGACAGTGATAAAGAATATGATATAGTTTACTTGGATTTCAGTAAGGCCTTCGATAGAGTACCTCACAAGAGACTCTTAAGAAAGGTGGCAGCTCATGGTATAGGAGGTAAAGTTCTAGCATGGATAGAGGCATGGCTTACCAATAGAAAGCAGAGAGTTTCCATTAATGGGGTCAAATCTGAATGGGGATTTGTCACTAGTGGCGTTCCACAAGGATCAGTTTTGGGCCCATTGTTGTTCATAATTTACATTAATGACCTTGATGAAGGAATTGCAAGTGACATGAGTAAATTTGCTGATGATACAAAAATAGGCCGTATAATTCATTCTGAGGAGGATAACAGTGAACTCCAGGAGGATTTGGATAAATTAATGTCTTGGTCTGAAAAGTGGCAGATGAAGTTCAATGTGGACAAGTGTAAGGTGCTTGTCGTTGGTAATGAAAATATCCCTCGAATATATAAACTAGGTGAAGTTGAGCTTGATCATACAGAATGTGAAAAAGACTTGGGAGTCATGGTAAGCAGAAATCTAAAGCCAAGACTTGGGGGTGATGGTAAGCAGCAACCTTAAACCAAGACAGCAATGCCTAAGCGTACGTAATAAGGCAAATAGATTACTGGGATTTATATCAAGAAGTGTTAGCAACAGAAGTCCAGACGTTATATTACAGCTTTATACATCATTAGTAAGGCCTCACCTAGATTACGCAGCTCAGTTCTGGTCTCCATATTACAGAATGGACATAAATTCGTTAGAAAACATTCAGCGTAGAATGACTAAATTAATACATAGCATTAGAAATCTTCCTTACGAAGAAAGATTGAAGACCCTTAAATTACATTCACTTGTAAGACGTAGAATGAGGGGAGACATGATCGAGGTATACAAGTGGAAAATGGGTATTAACAAAGGGGATATAAATAAGGTCTTGAGGGTATCTCTCCAAGAGAGAACCCGCAATAATGGATTCAAGTTAGATAAGTTTAGATTTAGAAAGGATATAGGAAAGTATTGGTTTGGAAATAGGGTAGTTGATGAGTGGAACAGTCTGCCTAGTAGGGTTATTGAAGCTAGGACCTTGGGTAGTTTCAAATTTAGGTTGGATAAATTCATGAGTGAGAGGGGTTGGATTTGAGTGGGACTCGCGCATGAGTGGGTAGAATTGTCAAAGCTTATTTCTTGGGTAGCTTTGAAAATTGGGTTGAGCAAATATTCTGTTAGTGGGATGGATTGTGAAGGACCTGCCTAGTATGGGCCAACAGGCCTGCTGCAGTGTTCCTCCTTTCTTATGTTCTTATGTTCTTATGAGTGGAACAGTCTGCCTAGTAGGGTTATTGAAGCTAGGACCTTGGGTAGTTTTAAATTTAGGTTGGATAAATTCATGAGTGAAAGGGGTTGGATTTGAGTGGGAATTGCACATGAGTAAATAAAATTATCAAAGCTTATTTTTTGGGTAGCATTGAAAATTAGGTTGAACAAATATTCTGTTGGTGGGATGGAATGTGAAGGACCTGCCTAGAATGGGCCAACAGGCCTGCTGCAGTGTTCCTCCTTTCTTATGTTCTTATGTTCTTAAGACAACAGTGCCTAAGTGTGCGCAATAAGGCTAACAGATTACTAGGATTTATTTCAAGAAGTATAAGCAACAGATGTCCAAAAGTTATTTTACAGCTCTATACATCACTAGTGAGACCTCATTTGGATTATGCAGCTCAGTTTTGGTCTCCTTACTACAGGATGGATATAGATTCATTGGAGAACATACAAAGAAGAATGACTAAAATGATTTACAGTATAAGAAATCTCCCGTATGAAGATAGACTTAGAGCATTGAATCTCCACTCTCTGGAGAGACGTAGAATGAGGGGAGATATCATCGAGGTGTACAAGTGGATGATGGGCATAAACAAAGGAGATATTAATAAAATACTGAGGATATCGAACCAAGTAAGAACGAGAAATAACGGATTTAAATTGGATAAATTTAGATTTAGAAAGGACATAGGCAAGTACTGGTTTTCGAACAGAGTTGTAGATGCGTGGAACAATCTTCCGAGTAGGGTGATAGAGGCTAGGACCTTGGGTGGCTTTAAAAAGAGATTGGACAAATATATGAGTGGGAGGGGCTGGGTTTGATTAGTGTCGTGAGTACAGGAGTAAATTCTTAGGTAGTGGTGGTTTTGATAAGGACCTGCCTTGTATGGGCCAGTAGGCCTTCTGCAGTGTTCCTCCATTCTTATGTTCTTATGTTCGAGGTATACAAGTGGAAAATGGGTATTAACAAAGGGGATATAAATAAGGTCTTGAGGGTATCTCTCCAAGAGAGAACCCGCAATAATGGATTCAAGTTAGATAAGTTTAGATTTAGAAAGGATATAGGAAAGTATTGGTTTGGAAATAGGGTAGTTGATGAATGGAACAGTCTGCCTAGTAGGGTTATTGAAGCAAGGACCTTGGGTAGTTTTAAATTTAGGTTGGATAAATTCATGAGTGAAAGGGGTTGGATTTGAGTGGGAATTGCACATGAGTAAATAAAATTATCAAAGCTTATTTTTTGGGTAGCATTGAAAATTAGGTTGAACAAATATTCTGTTGGTGGGATGGAATGTGAAGGACCTGCCTAGAATGGGCCAACAGGCCTTCTGCAGTGTTCCTCCTTTCTTATGTTCTTATGTTCTTATGAGTGGAACAGTCTGCCTAGTAGGGTTATTGAAGCTAGGACCTTGGGTAGTTTCAAATTTAGGTTGGATAAATTCATGAGTGAGAGGGGTTGGATTTGAGTGGGACTCGCGCATGAGTGGGTAGAATTGTCAAAGCTTATTTCTTGGGTAGCATTGAAAATTGGGTTGAGCAAATATTCTGTTAGTGGGACGGATTGTGAAGGACCTGCCTAGTATGGGCCAACAGGCCTGCTGCAGTGTTCCTCCTTTCTTATGTTCTTATGTTCCTCCTGTTCTTCACGATTCTCCTTTGTATGGACTGATGAAGCCACTGTGTGGCGAAACGTTTCCTCAATAAAGATACCCAAGTGTTGCATATGTGTCTAATTTACCAACTCGTCGGTTCTCTGAACCATTCATTTACACCCCATGGAAATAACTCACTTTGTCTGACCTTTTAAGGTTATCCTAGGTAATTTACACATATGTTACTATGTATGATAATTTGTGTAACTGTACACAGAAATAACCCGCCTTGAAAGGTGCAGTTAGTGTGCAGCAATATTCCAGCCTAGATAGAACAAGCGATCTGTAAAGTGTCAACATGGGCACATAGGAGAGAGGCGCTTACGACGACGCTTCGGTCAAACTTGGACCATTTACAAAGTCATACTAAGTGGACCAAGTCGGGCCGAAACGTCACAGTAAGCTCCTCTCTCCTTTGTGTAATTGTATTTATGTGTATTTTTTATTCATTTTTTTATTAACACATCGGCCATTTCCCACCTAGGCAGGGTGGCCCGAAAAAGAAAAACTTTCATCATTCACTCCATCACTGTCTTGCCAAAGGCATGCTTACACTACAGTTATAAAACTGCAACATTAACACCCCTGGAAATAAATGCTATAAAATACCAACACAATGGAAAAATAAACACATAAGCAGTATAGTGGTATAGCAGTATAACTAGAACAACGGCTTCTACAACATAGCTGAACCTATTGCCAAGAAACTTCTTCATCGCTATCCCACATAGAACTTAAGAATGGAACACTGCATAAGGTCTACCCATATACTTGTCCAATCTCTTTTTAAGTTGGAAAAATAAACACATAAGGAGTATAATGTGATCCTTTATTGACAATGTTTCGCCCACGAAGTGGGCTTTATCGAGTCACAGACAGATCTACCTGGAAAAAAGAGGAACATGTTCCTCTTTTTTCCAGGATCACATTATACTGCTTATGTGTTTATTTTTCCATTGTGTCGATATTTTATACCATTTATTTCCCTCTTTATAAGTTACCCAAGGTTTTAAACTATCACCCTACTTTGAAGATTGTCACATGCAGCATTCACCACCTGACCCAGCATTCACCATCTGACTAAATCCTATAAATACTCATGCATCTTTTATCCAGGTGACTCGATAAAGCCCACTGCGTGGGCGAAACGTTGTTAATAAAGGATCACATTATACTAATATTGGTAGAATTACCGACAATATGTTAAGTAAAAGGACACAAATGCAACTAATGTGGTCTGGTGGTGGTGGCCCGGTAGTCTGGTGGGTGGCCCGGTGGTCTGGTGGGTAGAGCTCTCGCTTCACACACGGAGGGCCCGGGTTCGATTCCCGGCGGGTGGAAACATTTCGACGTGTTTCCTTACACCTGTTGTCATGTTCACCTAGCAGCAAATAGGTACCTGGGTTGTTAGTCGACTGGTGTGGGTCGCATCCTGGGGGACAAGATTAAGGACCCCAATGGAAATAAGACAGACAGTCCTCGATGACGCACTGACTTTCTTGGGTTATCCTGGGTGGCTAACCCTCCGGGGTTAAAAATCCGAAGAAATCTTATCTTAATGTGACGTTTTAGGGGGGATATGATTGAGGTATATAAATGGAAAACAGGAATAAATAAAGGGGATGTAAATAGCGTGCTAAAAATATCTTGTATTGACAGGACTCGAAGCAATGGCTTTAAGTTGGATAAATTCAGATTCAGAAGGGATATAGGAAAGCATTGGTTTGGTAATAGAGTTGTCGATGAGTGGAACAAACTCCCGAGTACAGTTATAGAGGCTAAAACGTGTAGTTTTAAAAATAGGCTAGATAAATATATGAGTGGGTGCGGGTGGGTGTGAGTTGTACCTAGAACATAAGAACATAAGAATGGAGGAACACTGCAGAAGGCCTACTGGCCCATACAAGGCAGGTCCTTATCAAAACCACCACTACCTAAAAATTTATTCCCGTACTCACGACACAAATCAAACCCAGCCCCTCCCACTCATATATTTGTCCAATCTCTTTTTAAAGCCACCCAAGGTCCTAGCCTCTATCACAGTACTCGGAAGATTGTTCCACGCATCTACAACTCTGTTCGAAAACCAGTACTTGCCTATGTCCTTTCTAAATCTAAATTTATCCAATTTAAATCCGTTATTTCTCGTTCTTACTTGGTTCGATATCCTCAGTATTTTATTAATATCTCCTTTGTTTATGCCCATCATCCACTTGTACACCTCGATGATATCTCCCTCATTCTACGTCTCTCCAGAGAGTGGAGATTCAACGCTCTAAGTCTATCTTCATACGGGAGATTTCTTATACTGTAAATCATTTTAGTCATTCTTCTTTGTATGTTCTCCAATGAATCTATATCCATCCTGTAGTAAGGAGACCAAAACTGAGCTGCATAATCCAAATGAGGTCTCACTAGTGATGTATAGAGCTGTAAAATAACTTTTGGACTTCTGTTGCTTATACTTCTTGAAATAAATCCTAGTAATCTGTTAGCCTTATTGCGCACACTTAGGCACTGTTGTCTTGGCTTTAGATTTCTGCTTACCATGACTCCCAAGTCTTTTCACATTCTGTATGATCAAGCTCAACTTCACCTAGTTTATAAATTCGAGGGATATTTTCATTACCAACGACAAGCACCTTACACTTGTCCACATTGAACTTCATCTGCCACTTTTCAGACCAAGACATTAAGCAGAAATCTAAAGCCAAGACAACAGTGCCTAAGTGTGCGCAATAAGGCTAACAGATTACTAGGATTTATTTCAAGAAGTATAAGCAACAGAAGTCCAAAAGTTATTTTACAGCTCTATACATCACTAGTGAGACCTCATTTGGATTATGCAGCTCAGTTTTGGTCTCCTTACTACAGGATGGATATAGATTCATTGGAGAACATACAAAGAAGAATGACTAAAATGATTTACAGTATAAGAAATCTCCCGTATGAAGATAGACTTAGAGCATTGAATCTCCACTCTCTGGAGAGACGTAGAATGAGGGGAGATATCATCGAGGTGTACAAGTGGATGATGGGCATAAACAAAGGATATATTAATAAAATACTGAGGATATCGAACCAAGTATGAACGAGAAATAGCGGATTTAAATTGGATAAATTTAGATTTAGAAAGGACATAGGCAAGTACTGGTTTTCGAACAGAGTTGTAGATGCGTGGAACAATCTTCCGAGTAGGGTGATAGAGGCTAGGACCTTGGGTGGCTTTAAAAAGAGATTGGACAAATATATGAGTGGGAGGGGCTGGGTTTGATTAGTGTCGTGAGTACAGGAGTAAATTCTTAGGTAGTGGTGGTTTTGATAAGGACCTGCCTTGTATGGGCCAGTAGGCCTTCAGCAGTGTTCCTCCATTCTTATGTTCTTATGTTCTTAAATCCTCCTGGAGTTCACTGTTATCCTCCTCAGAATGAATTATACGGCCTATTTTTGTATCATCAGCAAATTTACTCATGTCACTTGCAATTCCTTCATCAAGGTCATTAATGTAAATTATGAACAACAATGGGCCCAAAACTGATCCTTGTGGAACGCCACTAGTGACAATAATTTGATTAATGATACCCAGCATGGATTCACGAGGGGCCGTTCCTGCCTATCTAATTTATTAACCTTCTTCAGTAAAGCTTTTGAGGCTGTTGATCACGATAAAGAATTCGATATTGTTTATTTAGACTTTAGTAAGGCTTTTGATAGAGTACCGCACCAGAGACTGTTAAAGAAAGTGGCAGCTCATGGCATTGGGGGAAAAGTGCTGTCATGGATCGAGTCATGGCTCACCAATAGGAAGCAGAGAGTGTGCATAAATGGGGTTAAATCCGAATGGGGACTTGTAACAAGTGGTGTTCCACAGGGATCAGTCTTAGGCCCATTGTTATTTATAATATATATCAATGACCTTGATGAGGGAATTACTAGTGATATGAGCAAATTCGCCGACGACACGAAGATAGGTAGGATAATTGATTCAAACATAGATGTCATAGAACTTCAGGAAGATTTAGACAAACTTAATTCGTGGTCAGAAAAGTGGCAGATGCAGTTCAATGTAGATAAATGCAAGGTTCTGAAGCTCGGGAGTGTCCATAACCCAAGCACTTATAAGTTAAATAACGTAGAACTTAGCCATACAGATTGCGAGAAGGACTTGGGGTGATGGTAAGCAGCAACCTTAAACCAAGACAGCAATGCCTAAGCGTACGTAATAAGGCAAATAGATTACTGGGATTTATATCAAGAAGTGTTAGCAACAGAAGTCCAGAGGTTATATTACAGCTTTATACATCATTAGTAAGGCCTCACCTAGATTACGCAGCTCAGTTCTGGTCTCCATATTACAGAATGGACATAAATTCGTTAGAAAACATTCAGCGTAGAATGACTAAATTAATACATAGCATTAGAAATCTTCCTTACGAAGAAAGATTGAAGATCCTAAAATTACATTCACTTGTAAGACGTAGAATGAGGGAGACATGATCGAGGTATACAAGTGGAAAATGGGTATTAACAAAGGGGATATAAATAAGGTCTTGAGGATATCTCTCCAAGAGAGAACCCGCAATAATGGATTCAAGTTAGATAAGTTTAGATTTAGAAAGGATATAGGAAAGTATTGGTTTGGAAATAGGGTAGTTGATGAGTGGAACAGTCTGCCTAGTAGGGTTATTGAAGCTAGGACCTTGGGTAGTTTCAAATTTAGGTTGGATAAATTCATGAGTGAGAGGGGTTGGATTTGAGTGGGACTCGCGCATGAGTGGGTAGAATTGTCAAAGCTTATTTCTTGGGTAGCATTGAAAATTGGGTTGAGCAAATATTCTGTTAGTGGGACGGATTGTGAAGGACCTGCCTAGTATGGGCCAACAGGCCTGCTGCAGTGTTCCTCCTTTCTTATGTTCTTAAATCCCCATTCAGATTTGACCCCATTAATGGAAACTCTCTGCTTTCTATTGGTAAGCCATGCCTCTATCCATGCTAGAACTTTACCTCCTATACCATGAGCTGCCACCTTTCTTAAGAGTCTCTTGTGAGGTACTCTATCGAAGGCCTTACTGAAATCCAAGTAAACTATATCATATTCTTTATCACTGTCTACTGCCTCAAATGTTTTATTGAAAAACGTCAGTAAATTTGTCAGGCAGGAACGACCTCTCGTAAACCCATGCTGAGATTCATTAATCAAATTATGTTCTTCAAGGTGACTTCTGATAATATCAGCTATAATTGATTCCAATTAGTTTGTGCTACTAGGTCAGATGCCGTGCTCCTTCCTTAAGTGAATGTAACCTGACCTGGCTGGGTCGGGGCATTGGCTTAAGCCGGTGGGAGACTTGGACCTGCCTCGCATGGGCCAGTAGGCCTGCTGCAGTGTTCCTTCTTTCTTATGTTCTTATGTTCTTATGTTTTATTGTGGCAATGTCAAGCCGTAACGGCTTGACAAAGCTCCTGGAGAGCGAAACGTTGCCATAATAAAATGTCACATTAGTTGCATTTGTGTCCTTTTACTTAACATCACATTATACTGCTTATGTGTTTATTTTTCCATTAACCCTCCTCCTTCAGAATGCCGGCACTGTACTTTCCATCTCCAGGACTCAAGTCCGGCCTGCCGGTTTCCCTGAATCCCTTCATAAATGTTACCTTGCTTACACTCCAATAGCACGTCAAGTCCTAAAAACCATTTGTCTCCATTTGCTCCTACCTAACACGCTCACGCACGCTTTCTGGAAGTCCAAGCCCCTCGCACACAAAACCTCCTTTACCCCCTCCCTCCAACCTTTCTTAGGCCGACCCCTACCCCGCCTTCCCTCCACTACAAATTTATACACTCTCGAACCTTGGGTAGTTTTAGGACCTTGGGTAGTTTCAAATTTAGGTTGGATAAATTCATGAGTGAGAGGGGTTGGATTTGAGTGGGACTCGCGCATGAGTGGGTAGAATTGTCAAAGCTTATTTCTTGGGTAGCATTGAAAATTGGGTTGAGCAAATATTCTGTTAGTGGGACGGATTGTGAAGGACCTGCCTAGTATGGGCCAACAGGCCTGCTGCAGTGTTCCTCCTTTCTTATGTTCTTATGTTAAAATTATCAAAGCTTATTTCTTGGGTAGCATTGAAAATTAGGTTGAACAAATATTCTGTTAGTGGGATGGAATGTGAAGGACCTGCCTAGAATGGGCCAACAGGCCTGCTGCAGTGTTCCTCCTTTCTTATGTTTCTTATGTTCTTCTTATGAAGTCATTTTATTTTGTTCCATCCTCTCTACATGTCCAAACCATCTCAATAACTCCTACTCATCCCTCTGTGTACCTGTACCTAAATAAACCTGCGCTTCACCTTTTGACAGTATATAAGTCTCCATACTGTTGCTTCAACTTCACATTCTTCCAGACAATGGAGCAAAACACTTCTCCAGGCTGAGGGACTGACCACCTCAAAACTAGATCTACAAGTTGATAAGTAAGACACATGCAACAGGGTGAGGGACTGATGACATTGTCTTTACATCTCTACTGCTTCTGCTTACTCTTCTGTACTCGACTGAAGACGCCTACTGTGTAGGCGAAACGTTTCGGAATAAAGATACCTAACTGTTGCACATAAGAACATAAGAACATAAGAAAGAAGGAACACTGCAGCAGGCCTACTGGCCCATGCGAGGCAGGTCCAAATCTCCCACCGGCTTAAGCCAATGCCCCGACCCATCCAGGTCAGGTTACATTCACTTAAGGAAGGAGCTCGGCATCTGACCTAGTAGCACAAACTAGTCAGGTCTAACTCACACCCACCCGCACCCACTCATATATTTATCTAGCCTATTTTTAAAACTACACAACGTTTTAGCCTCTATAACTGTACTCGGGAGTTTGTTCCACTCATCGACAACTCTATTACCAAACCAATGCTTTCCTATATCCTTCCTGAATCTGAATTTATCCAACTTAAAGCCATTGCTGCGAGTCCTGTCAATACTAGATATTTTTAGCACGCTATTTACATCACCTTTATTTATTCCTGTTTTCCATTTATACACCTCAATCATATCCCCCCTAATTCTACGCCTTTCTAGAGAGTGCAGATTCAGGGCCCTCAGTCTATCCTCATAGGGAAGATTTCTGATACATGGAATCAACTTAGTCATCCTCCTTTGTACGTTTTCCAGAGCATTTATATCCATTCTGTAATACGGTGACCAAAACTGTGCAGCATAATCTAGATGAGGCCTAACCAAGGATATATAGAGTTGAAGAACAACCTGAGGACTCCTATTATTTATGCTTCTTGATATGAAGCCAAGGATTCTGTTCGCTTTATTGCGGCATTGTATACCATTTTAATATTAATTTCTAATGTTATGAGTGAGTGAGTTAGACCTGCCTAACACCGTTCATCTCTGTATTGGACTGATGAAGCCAGTGGCTGGTGAAACATTTCCACACTAAAGATACCAGAATGTTGTGATTTAACACACACGTGCAGCAGTTGGGTATCTTTATTGATGAAACGTTTCGCCTACACAGTAGGCTTCTTCAGTCAAATAGAGAAGAAGAAGTAGTAGTGAAATAAAGATAATGTAATCAGTCCATCAACCTTGGGGAAAAAGTATTTGAGGTGGTTAGTCCCTCAGTCTGGAGAAGAATGCAGCTGAATCCATGGTTTGGAACGATATGAAGCTCACGACACAAATCAAACCCAGCCCCTCCCACTCATATATTTGTCCAATCTCTTTTTAAAGCCACCCAAGGTCCTAGCCTCTATCACAGTACATAGTTCTCTCCTTTTCCTAGGATTAGAATTTTACACTTGTCTGCATCTGCCAATTTTCTGACCATACCATCACCTTATCCAGGTCATCATGTAGCTTTCTGGTGTCCACATAAAAAACATTTGATGGTCTGTTTTAGTGTCATCTGCAAACTTACTTGTATACCTTTGATGAGGTTCGAGTGTTTTCTGCTCGAGAGCAGCAGAAAACAAACTCGTCTGATACTTGCCTGGTCAACCAGGCTGTTGTTTCTGGCACCCCGCTGCTCCACATATCCACCACAATCTGGTCGATCTGGTACCACTTGAAGACTTCTACTTTTGTCTCTGCAGTGTTTCTGATATCTTCTGGTAAGAAATTGAATTGTATAGGGGGCCACGGACGTTGATATAGTGTTATCTCAGGGTGCCAGCAGCGCCTCTGCTTTTCACTTTATTTTTCACTTCCTCCCATATCGCTCACTCCACTATTGTTATGGCAGTGTGTAGGGTTGGGACAATGCCTTCCAGTACTTTCCAAGTATTTATTATTATGTATCTCTCTCTCTCTCTCTCTCTCTCTCTCTCTCTCTCTCTCTCTCTCTCTCTCTCTCTCTCTCTCTCTCTCTCCTCTCCAGTGAGTACATATTTAAGACTTTAAGGCCTTCCCAGTAATTTAAATGCTTTATTGGCTCTATTTGGGCCATAAATTAGCTCTTTATTTGTTCCCGCTCTAATATATCTCTTGCCCTGAACGAGGCCATCAACAATGAACAGTATTCCAAACGAGAGCACAAGCGATTGGAAAAGTGGCACTATTTACCATATTTTGAAAGTTCTCATTATCCACCCCGTCGTCTTCCTGGTTGTTGTGATATTTGATTTGTGTTATTTGAAAGAAAGGTCAGCCAACGTAATTACTCCCAGGTCTTTTACGTGTTCCTTTCATTCTATTTGATGGTCCTCTTTTGTTTTGAATACAGTTTCCTTTCTGAGTTCTTTATTTTTTCCATACGTAAGCAGGTGAAATTGATCACCATTGAACGTTATGTTGTTCACTTCCCACTGGAAAACCCTGCTTATATATTCCTGCAATTTTTTAGTGTCTTCTACCGAGGTGATTTCATGCTTATTTTCGTGTCATTTGCAAATGATAATAGAAAATTGTGATGGATGTTTTTATCTTTGCCTGCTATGAGGATAAGAAACAGCAGATATACCATTGACAGCTTTTTACTTCACTGATGGATTTTGCTCTGTTTACTACTATACTATGTTCTTTGTGTTAGACACTTGAAAATCCATCTGCCTACCTTCTCCATTAGGTGTATGGCCCTCATTGTGTGTGTAACCACCCCATGATAGCATTTATCAAACTCCTTTGCAAAATCTGTGTATATCAATTATGTTTTGGTTTTCTTCCAGTGTCTGTGTAGACAGGGTTTGGGTTGTGCAGATTATGCTGTTCCACAAACATGACTCACGAAATCGTAATGACACGATTGCAAACAAACCATACGACGGGTGGTTGGGTTAGAACCCGCGGGTTCATTCCCCACCCGTGGTATGGTTTGTTCCATAAAGCTTGTAATTTGGAATCTCCTCACTCTTTAGAAGAATTTCATGAAGTGGGATGTTAGGGCTAATGCTCTTCAGTTTTGACTAGTGCTCTACTACTTCCTTATGCAAAGGAGCTATGTTTAAATTCTTTGAGTATTATTTCACTAAGATCCAAGCTCTTTCTCCATAGAATACTATAAGCCTGTGCTAATTATAATTTACACTTTATTTTATAAATAAGGAATTCTGTGAATCTGGTCCAGGTGTTGAATAAAAGGGCGTTTTCTACTTCGTTTTCAAATTGTATGGGATTAGTACTAATGTCAGCTACTAGACTCGCATAATCGTACTAACATGACCTGTAAGTTTTATGACTCACCTGCCATGAGTTCGATTCCCACCTGTTCTGTGATTTGTTAGTTGGTCTGTGCAGCCTTGAGATGGAATAAAAAATGTTAGTGCATTCTCCACCCTCGTATTAGTTCAGAATTTCGCTCATTTCCTGTTCAGCGTCCCTATGTGAACGTCGGATGTAAATAGCGTGCTAAAAATATCTTGTATTGACAGGACTCGAAGCAATGGCTTTAAGTTGGATAAATTCAGATTCAGAAGGGATATAGGAAAGTATTGGTTTGGTAATAGAGTTGTCGATGAGTGGAACAAACTCCCGAGTACAGTTATAGAGGCTAAAACGTTGTGTAGTTTTAAAAATAGGCTAGATAAATATATGAGTGGGTGCGGGTGGGTGTGAGTTGTACCTGACTAGTTTGTGCTACTAGGTCAGATGCCGTGCTCCTTCCTTAAGTGAATGTAACCTGACCTGGCTGGGTCGGGGCATTGGCTTATGCCGGTGGGAGACTTGGACCTGCCTCGCATGGGCCAGTAGGCCTGCTGCAGTGTTCCTTCTTTCTTATGTTCTTCTTATGAGTCTTAAATCGTTCCAGACCATGAAGTTGAACTCTTCTCCAGGCTGAGGGACTGACCATCTCAAATAATTTTTCTCCAAGGTTGATGGACTGATTACATCATCTTTATTTCATTACTACTGCTGCCTTTGTATTTGACTGATGAAGCCTACAGTGTAGGCGAAACGTTTCATCAATAAAGATACCCAACTGTTACACATGTGTCTTAATTTTCAGCTTGTCCGGGGGCGTTAACCCCAGGAACCCTCTCCAGGTATACTCCAGGTAAGTATGGGTGGGTGTGAGTTACGACCTGTCGCAGTGCTCCTAATTTATTATATTCTTAAGAGTATAACCAGATATCAAAGGTGAAATTAAGACACATGTGTAACATCTGGGTATCTTTCTGTAGAGTTCGCCATCCATTGACTTTATCAATCAAATTCTGGGACATAATTTGAAGACAGTAGAACTATATACAGAAGATGAGTAATCAGTCCCTCGTCCTTGGAATTGGTGTGAAGAGCACCAACTCCAAGGCTGAGGGACTGATTACCTCATCTTCTGTATATAGTTCTACTGTCTTCAAATAATGTCCCAGAATTTGTATTGATAAAGCCAATGGATGGCGAAACGTCTACAATAAAGATACCCAGATGTTACATGTGTCTTAATTTCATCTTGTAGGTATTGTATACCATTCTTGTACAGATATCAAAGGGCATACCCAGTTAAATAAGTTTATGTAGATACAGATATACACATAAGTACAATTATCATACCTAGTAACATCCGTGGAAATTACCTGGGATAACCCAAAGAAGTCAAAGTGACTTATTTCCATTGGGGTCATTGTAAAAGTTTAAACCTATGAAACGTAAATAAAAAGAGTCAATTACTTATGGGGTGCATAATGAAACCCTTAAGTAAGTTTAGCTAGACACAGCTACACATAAGTAAAATTATCATACATAGTATAGGGTAAAATAAGTAAAATTATCATACATAGTGTAGGGTAAAATAAGTAAAATTATCATACATAGTATAGGGTAAAATAAGTAAAATTATCATACATAGTATAGGGTAAAATAAGTAAAATTATCATACATAGTGCAGGGTAACCCAAGAAGGTTAGTAAGTTTATTCAGGTATACACAAATACAGTTACATAAATTATCATACATAGCAACATATGTGTAGAGAACCTAGGATAACCCAAAAAAATCAGACAAACTGACTTATTTCCATTTGGGTCCTTTTGGTTAGACAGTGACTCCGTTTGATTTTTTGGGGTTATTCTAGGTAATTTACACTATATATGATAATTATACTTACGTGTACCTGTGCCTAAATAAACTTACTTATTGGAAATAGAGTAAAGAGTGAATGGGTAGTATTAAGAGCCTCTGGTGGTGTGATGTGTAGTGATGGGTGGTAGGTGCCAGGGGCCGCCATGGTGTCTCAGGTATACACTCTTACTCACATATTACTCCCTCTTGTCTCTTGCCTCCATCAACTCCATGAGGACGCTCTATCTACTCGCTTCTAACCTCAAAATACGCATCGTACACACTGTTATCTACCAGCATCAACCGTTATCAACTCGTCAGATATTTGAGCATCGTTGTGAAGCTGAGTTATGAAGGTAAGATGTTGAATTTAGGCTCTAGTGAAGACTTTATTAATGGTTATTGTGTTGGGGACTCTGGCTTGGGTCTGCTGTGGCTTTTCATTATTAAGTGATGCTATGCTTTCAAGTGTGGGAATAAATATGTCGGTGATGCTTTATCGTCCCAATTATTTTTCTATAACGGTGGTGTTGAGCGATTATGTCATTGACATGTTTTACTAAGGTAATTTAATAAATGAGAAGAGAGGCGGCCTCCTGGGAAACAGCGTTTTGGCGCCTGTTTTTATTTTAATGTTCAGTAGTAAATATAATAGGGTTTAATCACAATACGACATCCTGAAGACCCATTACTGAAATGCTGTCCAGAGTTAAGTTTGTATTTGTCTTGATATATGTTTTAATGGATCTTCGGAGCTGGGAATCCTTCACATGTTTCAGCCATTAAACGAGTACTTGCTAGAGAAATTTACATTTAATGTCTGGTGAATTAAAATAAATTGGATATTAAAGTTTAGTTTGGATTGTAGGACGTAAGTGACAAAAGTTATTAGTTTTCTTATAGATTTAAGTTTAAGGAGCCGCCACGTGAGCCGCTGCCACCCACGTGTATTTTTTTTTTTAATGAATTTTATGTATTTGGGGAAACAACAGGTTTGATGCTAAAGGAAATGTGTATGACACATATTGCAGAATATTGAGAAAATTCATAACCAGATTTCCAGTAAGTGAAAATGACAGAAATAAATGTGAAGGTACTTTTAGTACATTTGTTTGATTAATACACTTTTAAGAAAGGTCACTAGATTTTAGGTGCTCGGTGACGTTTAGTAGCAAATTCCAGGCTCAAGTATACAATATTAATTAGGTTTCAATAACGGAAGAATGCATAAGAACATAGAGAATGAGCAGGCCTACTGGCCAGGCCAGTTGGTGACTTGGACCTACACACTGTTATCTACCAGCATCAACCGTTATCAACTCGTCAGATATTTGAGCATCGTTGTGAAGCTGAGTTATGAAGGTAAGATGTTGAATTTAGGCTCTAGTGAAGACTTTTATTAATGGTTATTGTGTTGGGGACTCTGGCTTGGGTCTGCTGTGGCTTTTCATATTAAGTGATGTTTTGCTTTCAAGTGTGGGAATAAATATGTCGGTGATGCTTTATCGTCCCAATTATTTTTCTATAACTGGTGTTGAGCGATTATGTCATTGACATGTTTACTAAGGTAATTTAATAAATGAGAAGAGAGGCGGCCTCCTGGAAGACGTTTTGGCGCCTGTTATTTTAATGTTCAGTAGTAAAATAAAAGGGTTTTTAAACACAATACGACATCCTGAAGACCCATTACTGAAATGCTGTCCAGAGTTAAGTTTGTATTTGTCTTGATATATGTTTTAATGGATCTTCGGAGCTGGGAATCCTTCACATGTTTCAGCCATTAAA
>WNWK01025636.1:0-28341 GCA_009830355.1 Cherax destructor
CACCTCAGGTAGTCGCCCTGTTTCAATAGTATTGAAGATTATTGTTAGTGGTACACAGAGCGCATCTGCTCCTCTTTCAAGACCCATGGAGATGTTATCCATGTGCACTCACCTAATTTGGTTGCAGGGGTCGAGACTTAGCTCCTGGCCCCGCCTCTTCACTGACCGCTACTAGGTCCTCTCTCTCCCCTGCTCCATGAGCTTTATCATACCTCGTCTTAAAGCTATGTATCGTTCCTTGCCTCCACTACATTCTCTTGCTAGACTATTCCACTTCCTGACAACTCTATGACTGAAGAAATACTTCCTAACTTCCCTTTGACTCGTCTGAGTCTTCAACTTCCACAGGACCCCTTGTTTCTGTGTCCCCTCTGGAACATCCTGTCTCTGTCCACCTTGTCTATTCTCGCAGTATTTTGTGATCGTTATCATGTCTTCCTAACCCTCCTGTCCTCCAGTGTCGTCAGGCTGATTTCCCTTAACCTTTCTTCATAGGACATTTCCAATTGCTCTGAACTAACCTTGTTGCAAACCTTTGCACTTTCTCTAATTTCTTGACATGTTTGACCAGGTGTGGGTTCCAAACTGGTGCTGTAGATTAGATATGACACACAGACACACAGATTCTGGCTCCAACCTTCGCCGAGTGAGGACGTGTTCTCTCTCCTGAGCAGCTGGCTGGACTCGGCGCGGACGTTCGTGAGGGAGCACCCGGTGGGACGTCTGGTAACACCGAGACGACAGTAGAATCTCCAGCCTGCGGCGCCTGGATTGGACGACGTTGTCGGCCAATCAGAGGACTCCTGGAGAGAACTTTCTGCCCACACCTACTGCACTGGGCCTAAACATTTTAGGTTATCCTGAGTTACCCTGAGCTTAGAGGAAAACATGCTTGCTGTCACTTCGAGCCTTATCCCTTCAAGAGGGTAAGGCGGTGATTAGCCTGCTTGTTCCCCCCTCTACCCCCACCATCCCCCACCTTATCCTTCCCCAACCATCCCCACCCATCACCCAAACCACTACACTGGCCTATCCACAGAACACTCTCCTCACACTGCTGTCCTTCTGACTTTCCTGTCTTCTTATTTTTCGGCAACTTCGCCTTTTGGCGATTTAAAACAAGGCATTTTGACCATCCGGTAGCCTGTGTGTTTTTTAAAATCCGGTCGATCTTTGCCTTTGGCCCCGTCCCCCTCACCTCCTCGAGGGTAGGCTATCTTAGGGGCTGGCCTTCATAAGTCAGCTGAAGTAGGATGTCAGATTCAAAGGAAATTATTTTCTTTACAGCATATTACCTGAGACAGCTTTAAACTAACAGGGCAACATGCCTAATATAAAAGTCAGACTTCGTGTCACTGGTGACAAGAAGTCCAAAAGAGAAATTCTAGACTGCATTCGCAGTAATGCCACAGTTGCACCAGTGGATATCTTTGATACCTATTCTGGTGCAGTACTACTGCTCTCCTCGGAAGAGGAACTACTTCAACTACTAAAGAGAAATGTTCTTGACAAACTCGCCAATGACGGTGTCATTCCCATTCCCCCTGACAACTTCCAGGCACAGCGCTCTGTGTTCGTGGCACGCATCAACAGCATCATGCGTGAGTATACTGCTAATGAACTTCGTTGGGAGATCAACCGGGAAAACGAGTTCGGTTCTCAATGCTTACAAATTCAACAGGAATGCGGCCAACCAACAGTCGCTAAAGCTCATCCTTGAGACTCCTGATGAGGCCAAGCTTGTTTGTGAACAAGGCCTGAAATGCTTTGGCATGAAATGCACACCTGATCAAGTGAGTATGGAAAGGTTTGTCTCAATCACCCAATGCTTCAGATGCTACCAGTTTGGGCATAATACCAACAAATGCTCCAATGAGAAAACCATCTGCAGCATCTGTGCTGGAGAACATGTTCATAGGGAATGCCCCAACAGGAGCAAACCAAAGTGTATCCTCTGTGGTGATAAGCACCACGCTGTCTCCCCTGGCTGCCCTGCCAGGAAGGCTGCAATTCAGAAAATCCTGGACAACAGGAAACTAGCACCAACCAACAGAACCACTGCTCAGTCACCTCCCATTGGGTCCCAAGGAGCCTTCCCCAACCTACCAACCTCTGGCAGTGCCCCCACTGCTACCCCGCCAACCAACAATGCCAGTGCCCCTGCTGCTACATCTCCAGCCAGCAATGCCTGGAACCAACCCATCTCCCACCCACCCAATCCCACCCCACCCCACCTACTCCTAGCCCACCCCAAGCCCAAGGCATACCTTTCTACCCTATTCCCCCCGGCCCCATCCAAGAAGGAGTAATGAAGAGCACTGCCTTCTTCTTGTTAGCAAAGGACCTGGCAAAGGGTGACGACCGGTTCTGCTGCACCCCCTCCCAATGCCTTATTCGAAGCTAATGGTTCCCCAGCCATACATTTTCCTGACATATTGCGATCTCAGATGGGATCCTCCCCACAACCTCTGGCCCCAACCCAACCAGCCCCACGCAGGGAAGTGACGATCCCTGCACCTGCTTCACTAGCTGTTGCACAATCTTCCGCCTTTGAGGCTCCCCAAACTCTGGCCCCTACCCAACCAGCCCCACGCAGGGAAGTGACGATCCCTGCACCTGCTTCACTAGATGTTGCCAATCCCACCGCCTTTGAGGCTCCCCAAACCCTGGCCCCTACCCAACCAGCCCCACGCAGGGGAGGCCTCCCGGCACCTGCTTCACTAGCTGTTGCACAATCTACCGCCTTTGAGGCTCTCCAAACTGACCGTACAGGTTCTGAACCCACCGCCACTGAGGCTGTCCAAACTGACCGCCCAGACTCCCACGCTACCCTGAGGGAGGCAGACAGGGGCAACTAGCCTGTCTTGACGAGCTAGACCTCCGCCCTCAAGACCCAATGTCCCCGCCTCAAGCAACGACAGCCCGAGACCCCAGTGCACCCAGGGGACACAGACTCTGACATGAGTTCAACATCAGAGAACGAGTCTGAGTGTCAACCGATGTTACCATCACCAACAGCAGTGATGAAGCCTCTCTATTCTCGCAGGAAAACACCCAAGACTACACCCTCCCTCCCCTCTGAAACACCCTGGCAGGCGCAACCAACCCCACCGATTCTGCACCTCCAAACTTCCCTCTTCTGCTTGCAGCAACACGCCTAAACACGCAAAATAATGGGGATCACAATTCTACAAATCAACATTCACCACTTCTTCAACAACCGCTACCTCCTTGAAATAGAGATATGTAACCACAACCCATACATTATCCTCCTCAACGAAACAGCAGCCAGACCTGACCAGCACATAAAAATCCCTGGTTACTCAACACTAGAGAAATCCAGAGGGCCTTTTAGTGGAGTAGCCATCCTGGTGAAGCGGGGTTATGAATTCAGCAACATTCATGTCGATGAGGACAGCGTCCTAGCAATAGAACTGCTGACCTCATACGGCCGGCTCGTTGTGGGTACAGGCTACTTTCCCCCCAGACAGCCGTACATAGAGTCTATCCCCATCCACAGGTTACTCAGCCGAAACGTCCCTACAGTCCTCGCAGGGGACTTCAATGCCCACCACCCCGCTCTCTTTAACTGTGGCGCCGCCCTTCCGCAGGGTGACCACAAAGGGAAACAACTCTTCAACCTAATGGCGGCAAGAGATCTATCATTCCAGGGTCCATTTTTTAAATCATATGTTGGCCCCCACCCAGGGACTCCTGACGTAGTACTCACCAACAGGGACTGCGACCTGTTCCACTGCAAAGTGTCCCCAGGCGGCGACGTCGGCTCTGACCATATCCCTGTCATAATTAAGCTACAACCCACCCCATTCCGCACACCCACCCGCCCTAAACCCAACCTAAAAACACTAGGATTCGACCCCTTCAGGGACTACCTAGCAAACGACCAGACTATCCTCCTTGACAACCAACCCTCCACTGCAATAGATGTGGCGATCGCCTCCCTGCACGAAAGAATCACCGAGGCCACTGAGGCATGCTGCCAACTTACCACCTCCAGGGTCTACCAACAGTACAAACCTACCAGGGAAATAAAAGACAGCATGAACAATTACCAAGCTGAATGCAGAAGGCACCTCCACTCAGGCCAACCCACGCGCATCGTACTCCATAGAATGAGAAGGGAATTAATAACCCTAATCACCCAGCACAAAAGGGACCTATGGAAATACCTGGTGCTCCAAGCCAATCAGTATAAGCGCCAACCAGAACGTTTCTGGAGCAAGATCCGTAGATTACTGGGGGCTAAGCGCTCACCCACTCAACTCCTCACACACTCATTCACTAATGAGGTTGGCGAGGATGTAACCACCTTGCTTGAGGACCCACAGGATCAAGCTAATCTGATGAGGGAGGTGTGGAAGAAAATTCTCTCTCACAATGCCAGCGGAAGATTCAACAACAACCACTACCTGTGGGTTAATCAGTGGCGTGACGAAAACCGGGAAGACTTCCATCCTGTAGCAACAATTGACACATCTTCTCTCGAACCCGAGCACCTCTCACAAGGCCAATCACCCTTAAGGAAATGACCCAAGTCATGGGACGAATGAGAAATAAGGCCCCTGGCCCCTCAGGCATAACAGTAAAACAGTTAAAATACCTACCCCGAAATTGCAAGATGTCCCTATTAAACATCTTAAATGCTATCCTGGCGTCTGGCCACTTCCCTACATCATTCAAAACAGCTAAAATGATCTTCATCTCAAAACCCAATAAGGACACCCGTAACCCAGAAAACTATAGACCTATCTCTCTACTCGAAGTCGCTGGCAAAGTCTTCGAAAAAATCATTTCCAATAGACTGAACTACTACATGGAATTCAACCACCTCTTCTCCGAAAAACAGTTTGGTTTCAGGTCCCACCGTGGAACGCAACATGCTATCAACATCATCTTTGATGCTGCTGTTAGCCTGAGGAATCAGGGACACCTGGCCCTAATTGCTACAAGGGACGTTCACAAGGCCTTCGACAGCCTCTGGCACGATGGGCTCATATTCAAACTGGCCGATCTACCAGACCACAACTGGACCTTCCTCAGACTCATATTCAATTTCCTTACGGGCAGAAGCATCATCCCCAACTTTAATGGCAAATCTGCAGTCCCATTCACCCCAACAGCTGGTGTACCACAAGGCTCATGCCTTAGCCCCATACTCTTCAATATCTATGTAAATGACCTCCCACAACCAGAACATAATGACACCATCATCACCCAATTTGCAGACGATGTTGTTCATGTAGTGTCGTCCGCCCCCATAACAGGTGCAACAAAATACAGGAGAGTAATAGCGAAAATGAATGAGGAACTACGAAGAACTGCTAACTGGGAGAAAAAGTGGAGTCACTACCAACCCAGAGAAAGTCCTCATCAGTACCATTGGCTGTCTCCCAACAACCATTGAAGATAAAGGGGGTATCTCCATAAGAGGTACAAGGGTCGATATCAGAAACCCGAACAAAATCCTGGGATATGAGATCGACAGATTACTTAACTCTACCTCACACATCTCTAAAAGTGAACCTGGCAAAAGCCCGCCTCTGCCAACTATTCAGATTCAATGAAGCCCCCACATCAAGAAGCACCTATACAAGATGATGATCAGACCTCTGTTGGAATACCCTTGCGTACCCCTATCACTAACAACTAAAACCAACAAGCTGCGGCTTCAACGAGTCCAGAACAAAGCTCTCCGCTTTATCACTGGGACCAGGTTGAGAGACAGAATCAGAAGTGTAGACCTACATGTACAACAAGAAATCACTGCAATTAATGTAAGGATAGATAAACTAGCGAAAAAACAGCTTTACGACATGCAAGAACTATATGTACCTGACAGAGAAAACCCCCCCCAACCTGTAAACACATCCGATTACATCATCACCACACCCCCCCACCGAACCCAAAGAATGACTCTGCAACAAAGAGTTAAGCGCTACATTCACAATGAGAACTACCAAAGACCAAGAATTCTGAGTGATCTCCCCATCGAACCAGAAGGGTGGATACCTCCAGACCCAGTCTATGTTTAACAGCATAGATTAATACTCCCCATTTATGGGTGACCTACCATTTCCAAATTACATCTTACAACCAACATTGTAACACCTACGAACTTCCTATACTAGGACACCACCTCAGAAACAGCTTGTCAGCTCCGGGCTAACCACCAATACCATCATGAGCCCAGCAACTACCACCTGTTGCAGCAGAAACTGCTTGACCAGCTCCGGGCTACCATCCAGCAACACCGAATAGCCCAGCAAATACCACCTGTTGCAGCAGCCTTGCCTGGAAAAAAAAAAAAAAAAAAAAAAAAATTAAAGTGTACTTCAAATAATATGCTTTTTTCCAACTCAGTCACATGCTAAGTGACAACATTGTACCTGTGTGTGACTGATGGGTTAAAGGCATATCCTCTCCTTAAAATTTACTTATGTATTACTCTACATACACACACACATATTATGTTGCACCAAAGTGGATAGGCCACTTACCTTTACAACCCTAACCTCTCCCCCCCATCCCACCTATTTCCCAATTTCCATCCTTACCCATCCTTCTTCCTTCCCCCACCTTACCGACGCTCAGGTCAAATCCAGCTCCAGCTACTCCAATATGGGCCTGACATACACAGTGTACAGTGTCTTGAACGATTCATTACTAAGGTATCGGAACGTTATTCTCAGGTTTGCCAGGCGCCCATATGCTACACCAGTTATCTGGTTGATGTGTGGTTCCGGAGACGTGCTCGGTGTTATACTCACCCCAAGATCTTTCTCCTTGAGTGAGGTTTGCAGTCTTTGGCTACCAAGCCTATACTCTGTCTGCGGTCTTCTTTGCCCTTCCCCGATCTTCATGACTTTGCATTTAGCGGGGTTAAACTCGAGAAGCCAGTTGCTGGACCACGTATCCAGCCTGTCCAGGTCTCTTTGTAGTCCTGCCTGATCCTCATCTGATTTAATTATCCTCATTAACTTCACATCATCTGCAAACAGGGACACTTCTGAGTCCATCCCATCCATCATGTCATTCACATATACCAAAAATAGCACTGGTCCTAGGACTGACCCCTGTGGGACCCCGCTCGTCACAGGCGCCCACTGTACTCACCTAATTGTACTCACCTAATTGTGGTTGCAGGGGTCGAGACTCAGCTCCTGGCCCCGCCTCTTCGCTGTCTGCTACTGGGTCTCCGCTCTCCCTGCTCCATGAGCTTTATCATACCTTGTCTTAAAACTATGTATGGTTCCTGCCTCCACTATATCTTTCTCTAGACTATTCCACTTCCTGACTACTCTGTGGCTGAAGAAATGCTTCCTAACATCCCTTTGACTCATCTGAGTCTTCAGCTTCCAGTTGTGTCCCCTTGTTTCTGTGTTCCCTCTCTGGAACATCCTGTCCCTGTCTACCTTGTCGATTCCCCGCAGTATTTTGTAGGTCGTTATCATGTCTCCTCTGACCCTTCTTTCCTCCAGTGTTGTTAGTCCTATTTCCCTCAACCTTTCTTCATAGGACAGACCCCTGAGTTGTGGAACTAACCTTGTCGCAAACCTTTGCACTTTCTCTAGTTTCTTTACGTGCTTGACCAGGTGTGGGTTCCAGTCTGGTGCTGCATATTCTAGTATGGGCCTGACGTACACGGTGTACAGTGTCTTGAACGATTCCTTGTTTAGGTAACGTAACGCTAATCTTAGGTTTGCCAGTCGCCCATATGCTGCCGCAGTTATCTGGTTGATGTGTGCCTCCGGAGACGTACTTGGCGTTATACTCACCCCAAGGTCTTTCTCCTGTAGCCCTTGTCCACCTAGCCTGTACTCTGTCAGCGGTCTTCTTTGTCCTTCTCCGATCTTCATGACTTTGCATTTGGTGGGATTGAATTCGAGAAGCCAGTTGCCATGACTCGTTGTTACCTCCCTGTCAGGTATTCTCTGATCCATTGCAGTGCCCTTCCTGTTATACGTGCCTGATCCTCTAGCTTCTGCACTAATATCTTGTGAGGAACTGTATCGACGGCCTTCTTGCAGTCCAAGAAAATGCAGTCAACCCACCCTTTTCTCTCGTGTCTTACTTCTGTTACCTTGTCATAAAACTCCAGGAGGTTTGTGACACAGGATTTGCCTTCGCTGAATCCGTGCAGGTTGTCATTTATAATCTTGTTCCGTTCCAGGTGCTCTACCACTCTCCTCCTGATAATCTTCTCCATGACTTTGCATACTATACACGTCAGTGACACTGGTCTATAGTTTAGTGCCTCATTTCTGTTTACTTTCTTAAAAATTGGAACTACATTTGCTGTCTTCCATAGCTCAGGTAGTTGCCCAGTTTCGAGTGATGTGTTGAAGATCGTGGTTAGTGGCACACACAGTGTCTTTGCTCCCTCTCTAAGGACCCACGGGGAGATGTCCGATCGCATCGCCTTTGAGGTATCAAGGTCACTTAGCCGCTTCTTCACCTCCTCCTCAGTTGTGTGTATGTCATCCAACACTTGTTGGTATATTCCTTGTTGATGTCCCCCTCTGTTCTGTTTTCCCAGAGTCCTTCCTGTCTCCACTGTAAATACTTCCTTAAATCTCGTGTTGAGCTCTCTCACATACCTCTTGATCGTTTCTTGTGAGTTCCCCACCTTCTTTCCTCAGCCTGATCACGTGGTTTTTGACTGTTGTCTTCCTCCTAATGTGGCTATACAGCAGTTTTGGGTCAGACTTGACTTTCGATGCTATGTTGTTTTCGTACTGTCACTGGGCCTCCCTTCTTATCTGTGCATACTTGTTTCTGGCTCTTCAACTAATCTCCTTATTTTCCTGGGTCCTTTGTCTTCTGTACTTTTTCCATTCTCTAGTGCACTTAGTTTTTGGCTCCCTGCACCTTCGGGTAAACCAAGGGCTCGTTCTGGTCTTCCCATTATTTCCGTTGCCGTTGGGAACAAACCTTTCCTCTGCCTCCTTGCATTTTGTTGTTACGTATTCCATCATTTCGTTTAATGACTGTCCTACCAATTCACTGTCCCACTGAACCTCCTGCAGGAAGTTCTTCATACCTGTGTAATCCCCCATTTTATAGTTTGGCTTTTCTCATTCAGCTCCTGTTACCCTCTCCACTTGTAACTCTATTATGTATTCAAAGCACAGAACCACATGATCACTAGCTCCACTGGGCCTCTAATATTTGATGTCCTCAATGTCTGAACTGCTCAGGGTGAACACGAGGTCCAGTCTTGCTGGTTCATCCTCCCCTCTCTCTCTGGTAGTGTCCTTAACATGTTGATGCATGAGGTTTTCCAGTACCACATCCATCATTTTGGCTCTCCATGTTTCGTGACCCTTGTGTAGCTCCAGGTTTTCCCAATCGATCTCTCTGTGGTTGAAATCGCCCATAACCAGTAACTTTGCTCTGCTCGAGTGAGCTCTTCTTGCCACCTCAGCCAGTGTGTCCACCATTGCTCTGTTGCTCTCTTCATATTCCTCTCTTGGCCTCCTGCAGTTCTGTGGTGGATTATACATTACATAAGGTAGTCAACCTTATGTTCTCCAGACTGAAGTGTACCTACTATGTAATCCCTTTCGCCAATCTCGTCCATGCCTTCCATTTCCTCAAATCTCCATCGTTTTTTTTATGAGCAGTGCAACCCCTCCTCCCCCTCTTCTTCTTCTATCTTTCCTCAGGTTCTGATATCCTGGTGGGAAGATTGCGTCTGTTATTGTCTCGGTGAGTTTCGTTTCTGTGACTGCTATGATGTCTGGGGACTTCTCATTGATTCTTTCATGACACTCTTCCTATTTGTTCGTTATTCCATCCACGTTCGTGTAGCAAACCTTCAACTTCTTTTCTAAAACTGTGGTCCTGGGAGAATGTTGGGGTTGGGGGAGCGGGAGCCCTGGTGGGGGCCTATGGGGGATTGCGGTGGGGGTGGGGTTTGTGACGAGGGGGGTGGGAGCAGACTACCCATAGGGGTTTGCTGTAGGGGTGGGGTTTGTTGGTTGAGGGGTGAGGACAGAGGGAACATTATGTGAGTGTTGGTTTAGATTGCTCAGTTGCCTTGGGGTTGTCGTGGTTGGAGTCCTTCTGCGGATGTTTCTGGAGGGTGTGTGTGTACTCACCTAATTGTTGTTGCAGGTGTCGAGGCTCAGCTCCTGGCCCCGCCTCTTCGCTGTCCGCTACTGGGTCTCTGCTCTCCCTGCTCCATGAGCTTTATCATACCTCGTCTTAAAACTATGTATGGTTCCTGCCTCCACTATATCTTTCTCTACACTATTCCACTTCCTGACTACTCTGTGGCTGAAGAAATGCTTCCTAACATCCCTTTGACTCATCTTAGTCTTCAGCTTCCAGTTGTGTCCCCTTGTTTCTGTGTTCCCTCTCTGGAACATCCTGTCACTGTCTACCTTGTCGATTCCCCGCAGTATTTTGTATGTCGTTATCATGTCTCCTCTGACCCTTCTTTCCTCCAGTGTTGTTAGTCCTATTTCCCTCAACCTCTCTTCATAGGACAGACCCCTGAGTTGTGGAACTAACCTTGTCGCAAACCTTTGCACTTTCTCTAGTTTCTTTACGTGCTTGACCAGGTGTGGGTTCCAGAATGGTGCTGCATATTCTAGTATGGGCCTGACGTACACGGTGTACAGTGTCTTGAACGATTCCTTGTTAAGGTAACGGAACGCTAATCTTAGGTTTGCCAGTCGTCCATATGCTGCCGCAGTTATCTGGTTGATGTGTGCCTCAGGAGACGTGCTTGGCGTTATACTCACCCCAAGGTCTTTCTCCTTTGCTGAGGTTTGTAGTCCTTGTCCGCCTAGCCTGTACTCTGTCAGCGGTCTTCTTTGCCCTTCTCCGATCTTCATGACTTTGCATTTGGTGGGATTGAATTCGAGAAGCCAGTTGCTAGACCAGATGTCAAGCTTGTCCAGGTCTGTTTGAAGTCCTGCTTGGTCCTCCTCCGATGTGATTCTCCTCATTAATTTCACATCATCTGCGAACAGAGACACTTCTGAGTCTATCCCATCCGTCATGTCATTTACATATACCAAGAATAACACTGGTCCTAGGACTGACCCCTGCGGTACGCCGCTCGTCACAGGCGCCCACTGTGATACCTCATCACGCACCATGACCCGTTGTTGCCTCCCTGTGAGGTATTCCCTGATCCATTCCAGTGCCCTTCCTGTTATACATGCTTGTTCTTCCAGCTTCTTTACTAATCTCATGTGGGGAACTGTCTCGAAGGCCTTCCTGCAGTCCAGGAAAATGCAATCAACCCACCCTTCTCTCTCTTGCCTTACCTCTGTTACTTTATCATAGAACTCTAGGAGGTTTGTTACACAGGATTTGCCTTCCCGGAATCCGTGCTGTCTGGTGTTTATTATCCTATTCAGCTCGAGGTGCTCCACCATTCTTTTCCTGATGATTTTCTCCAGGACTTTGCACACTATACATGTAAGTGACACCGGTCTATAGTTTAGTGCCTCTTTTCTGTCTCCTTTTTTTAAAGATGTGTGTGTGTGTGTGTGTGTGTGTGTGTCAGTCTGTTTGTCTGTCTGTCTCTGTCTCTCTCTCTCCGCCGCCCACCTCCACCCACCTTCGTCAGATAACCTTTTTCAACCACAAATGGGAAGACCTCACGAGGTAATTAAAGTGGGAAGCCCGTAACTCAGAGGCTGATCACAGCTGGTGTTGCCGGAGGCCTTCATCTTCACGCTGTAAATATACATCACGGCCAGGTTCACGTCTCGCTGTAAGAAACACCCTGATTATATTTAAATATGTGGCAAAAACGATGGAGAGACACGGGAGGAGTGTAGATTGTGGTGGTTGCTGTGAAGGGTCGTGTTGGTTGGTTAATGGGGTTTAAAGCCTATCGACTACAAGAGGGTCATTAACGCGGCCAGTCACATGTTCACCACAAGTCAATGCGGTACAGCAGTGGAATACAGTAACAACAAGTTGATGAATTAGACACATGTGTAACATCTGGGCATTTTTACTTTGCAGAAGTTTCGCCAACCAGTGGCTTTATCAGTCCAATACAGGGACATATACGAAAGAATGTAGAAGCAGTAATCAGTCCCTCTGACTACTAGCAGGTATTCAGAACCTAAACTACGATACTGAACACCTGCTCCTACATTGAGGAACTGATTACCTCATTTTCTACTGTCTTCTATACATTCTGCCAGACTGAGGGACTGCTACAGTCTAATTTATCAACAATCACTCAAGAATACTTTAATCCCTAAAATAGTAGTTAAAGTATACATAAACTAAGGGACATACGCCCCATAGTGTATGTATCATGAAGGTCATCTGGGATATGTGGGACTTCTTGAGAAGTTCTCTTGACCTCCTCGCGTGAGATCCATAGAAACCATCATTTGTTTTGATGTGATTATCAATATATTTTTTCTCCATGGGGAAGTAAAGAAGAATTCCTCCTTCGTAAGCCATGCATGTCGTAAGAGACGACTAAAATGCCGGGAGCAAGAGGCTAGTAACCCCTTCTCCTGTATATATTACTAAATGTAAAAAGAGGAATTTTTTTCGGGTCACCATACCTCTGTGGGAGATGGCCGGTGTGTAAAAAAAATTAGATTTGCGGGGACGCACTAAAGATATATTTTTTTTCATTTATGTTAATGTAAAAATTAATAATATTGTACCAAAAAGAAATTAGAAAACTTAACTAACCTTATTATAACAAGCGCAATTTAATTTAGCCTAATCCAACTAAATATATTTTAGATAAGTTTACAATAATCTAATAAACAAACACAATGAAATATATATTTTTTTCGTTATGTTCAGAATGATTTTTGCGAAATTTTTGCATACACAAATTTTCACTTGCCTTATTCGGAAAGAGGAGCGTTGCTATTTAAGCCATAATAGCAAGATTTACCTATTCGGCACGACACATTTACACACACATATATATATATATATATATATATATATATATATATATATATATATATATATATATATGCAAAAAATCGCGAACAAGTGAAACAGGACGTAAAACAACCCCAGGTAGAGTTGAATGATAGTTCTAGGCCTTTCGTGTTGCAATCAACACATAATCAGGAGGTTGCAATGTTGCAGAAAAGACGAAGTCCAAGCACAATCACAAGATGGTTGTAGTGGTAGTAGTAGTAGTAGTAAAAGTAGTAGTAGTAGCAGCAGCAGGAGCAATAGTAGTAATAGTAGTAGTAGTAGTAGCAGTAATAGTTTGTATGTGATGGCTGGGTTTATTGTTTTAATGAGAACTAGTGCTAATATTTTCTATTTAATAGTGTCTGAAATACTGATTAAAGATGGTTCGTCTGCGATATTTTTTTTTTGACAACTAGGCGAGAGTCATCGAATCAGACATTGCAAGATAATGGACATTTTATGCAGACTTTCCTTGGACACCCTCCTCCCTGCTCATAGCTTTCGTAATACCCACAACTTTTTACGTGATTGTCTGTAAGAGGTGATTCCTAAGTCTACCTCTGCACATCTCTCCAATTCCAGACAATTAATCTCTCCAGTTACCCAAACTTACCTGACCGAAAACGCCTAAGAACTCTCTAACATCGCCAACCTTTGAATCCGCCTGGGATATGAGGGCCACTCCGGAGTGACCATCGCACTACTGAGCACATTCGCAGCATAGTCACCAAGAACAGATTAAACTCAACCGCAAACTCGCCTTCCTATGTATCAACAGCCGATGGAAGGAGATGGGTCGTGAATCCATGATTATCAACATACCTTCACACATCTTAACCGATTACGAGAAACAGGCAACGAGTCTAGGACTCAAATTTACCACCACAGATCTACGCAAACCAAAACCACCAACTGGACTTAGTCACCAGAAACCACAGATACAGTCACAGTAACTTCCAGAAGGGTTATATAGAGGGCATACTTACCGTAGCCCTGTGTGAACCTTCCTCTGTCAGTCTTCCAAAACGATATATCACTGCCCTTCAGAACCTCACTAATGAGCTTACGATTATAGTCTCCACAGCTGACAAAGAAGCCAGGTTCGTCCTACTCAACACCAGCGACTACAACAGCAAAATGATGGACCCCTTCACCGACCAGTCTACATTCGAGCCCATCAGCATACAACAGTGGGAGACACTAACCAAAAACCACTTATTCAAATACAAATACTCAGGGGCACAAAAAAAAGAACTTCTACAGTCGATACCTAGCAACCCTAAACCAGTATACATGTATAGATTATCAAAAACCCACAAACTCATCTAAAGCACTTAGGCAACATTAACCACATCAGAGACCTCTCTGTGCAAAAGAAAAGACTAAGTAATTTGGATGTTACTTCCTTCATAACAAAGGAATCCACCACAAGCTATTCACCTTCTCCGACGTATAGTCAATCAGGACCTTAATTTCCACTACCTCCTGGAGATTTTACTGACGTGGTTGAAAACTGCATCTGTTACTATTACAACAAGATGCTCTACAAACACATGTCATGGGATATATATATATGTATATATATATATATATATATATATATATATATATATATATATATATATATATATATATGATATATATATATATATATATATATATATATATATATATATATATATATATATATATATATACGTTACACAATAGTAAATAAATTTGTTTAATAAGTCAGCAAACAAATTCCCGAAGGGGAAAGGAAAGTGGTGGTCGCTGGCTAACTTGTGGCAGGTTGTGAGGGTCCAGGCAGGAAAAAAATATCAAGTCTTCTTTCAATGCCCAATGAGGAGATGTCTCTTGGAAATTCCTGCGAGTTTTCCCCATTGACTGCTGCTCTCTCTCCTGCCTGATTTGTCCAGAGCTGACATTCACTCACTGATGCCGTGGAAGTTTTCAGCAATTTCAGAGGCTGCATACTGATGCTGTCCGAGGTGCTCTTTGATTCAAGCAGAAGCGCGTTTTCTCCTGGAATTTCTCCGAGAAGTCGAGGAGTTTGTACCTGCGCTCACTGCTTCCTCCCAGTCTCTTCTCCAGCTAAAGATTCGAAGCTTCGTAGACCAGAAACCGCTGCCGGTGACTCATCTGACCCTGGTGTTTGGACTCACTCGAACACTGTCATATTCACAGTATTTGAATCAATTCTCTTCGTTTCTTGCATAAAGTGTCTCTTGTGTCTTCAGGGTGAATCACTGAAGCTCCGTTGGCCAAAACCAGTACAACGGCTCTAGTTTCAGAGATCTGTACTGAAGGAGTCATAGTTGACATACTCGGAATATTATGAAGACAAAAAAATATATACCACGTTTTTTCTGTTCTGTTATTGTGTCTAGGTAGTGTTTCTTCAGCAGTTGTCTGTTACAAAAAAAAAGAGATGATAAGAGAATTATAAAAAGATAAAATATAATAGTTATGAGTTGACAAAGGTCTGTGACGGACCGACACGTCATTTTCATTCCATAGGTGTTGGGTTTTTGTAAATTATTTCAGCCACGTTATTTTGACGTATTCACCTTCGTTTTCTTCTTAATGAAACAATTGTAAATAGTGCAGTCAGGAGGTTCGTGTTATCTCCACCTAAATTTCCTTTACTCGCTTATTTGTGATTGTTGGGATCGATGACAGCTGCTAGCTCTGCCTCTGCCTGTTACCACACACACACACACACACTCAGATGAGTCAAAGATATGTTAGGAAGCATTTCTTTAATCATAGAGTTATCAAAATGTGGAATAGTCTGGCAATGACGTAGTGGAGGCAGGAACCATACATAGTTTTAAGAAGAGGTATGATAAAGCTCATGGAGCAGGGATAGAGAGGACCCAGTAGCGATCAGCGAGGATGCTGGGCCAGGAGCTATGAATCGAACCCTGCAACCACAAACAGGTGAGTACACACACAGGTAGTGGGAGGTTATGCAACTGGTGAAATCTTTAACAGATTATACAATAAAAATAATGAAGACGGGAAAGAAAAATAATTAGTTTATCAGTTAAACAATACCACAGAGGAAATGAAAGCCCCGATGGGATGTGGTCGTAACAGGAAACTTAAAAGTGTTTAAAAAATAGATAATAACAGAAAAAAAGACGCGAGAACATTAGTGTAACTAAATCCGGTTCAGCCAAAGATTTATGAAAACAATTTTTTTAGCACAGCCCAGGAGCTAGAACTCGTCCCCCACAACCAGGTGAGGAGAGATTACAGAAAAATGTTCTTCACCTTGCCTGTCTTTGTGACAATTAATGCTATTAAAAGGGATTACAAAAGCTGATGTCCCTACATAAAAAAATAAACGTGCTTCTTTAGTTTTAACACATGTTTGTAACTTTCTGTGTCTGCGTGACACAGAAAGTTGCTATCAGTGAATTATAGAACCTCCTGTGTGTATGTGTGTTATGTGTGTGTGTTGTATGTGTGTGTGTGTGTGTGTGTGTGTGTGTGTGTGTGTGTGTGTACTCACCTAGTTGTGGTTGCAGGGATCGAGTCATAGCTCCTGGCCCTGCCTCTTCACTGGCCGCTGTGTGTGTGTGTGTGTGTTACCAGCTGTCGAAGCCAGTCATGTTTCTTTCTAGCACCTTGCACACCAGTGAGCCTCAGCCATGGTCTCCAACTGTTTCATTCTCCTGTATCTTCTGGCCTCAAGAGTGATAGCGTTTAAGGCATCTGTGGACAGCAACAAACGTGGGTTCGAATTCTGCTGACCGCGATCTTATAATACTATATATATTATATATATATATATATATATATATATATATATATATATATATATATATATATATATATATATATATATATATATATATATATATTATTATATATATATATATATATATATATATATATATATATATATATATATATATATATATATATATATATAATATATATAATACATATATAAATAAAAAATACATTTTGTGCTATAAATTACAGAAAAAGCAAAGCTTTCGTAAAAACGTGATATATGGAGTGATTAACTTATAGGAAAAAATAGGTTACGTGTTCTCCCACCTCCTAAAAAGGCAAACAGCTTTTCTTGTAAATACACAATTCATCTAAAATAATAAAGTATTGTATAATGCTTTTAAAAAGCAAGTACATGTTATGAGCATGTAAAAGCATGTTATTATGGTATAATGCAGGATAATGTTGCATCGTATAACCTAAGAAAGTTAAGCAATGTGAATACACTTACCTTAAATTCTGGTTGATGTTGCTTAAGTGGCTTGACGTCAGTGTAAATGTGTGGTGTAGCCCTACTGGGCCTCAGATGAGGTGGATGGGGCGGATGAAGTAGAGAACTGGGGCGTGTTGGTTGTCGTGGATGGCTGGGGTTCGCTGACTGATGTGAATGACTGGGGCTCGTGGGATAAGCAACACTTGTGGTAAGCTACCAATGTGGGTTCGAATCCTGCTGGCTGAGATATTTCTTTGTAAATGTTTTCGTTTGTTTGTGCAAGAGGCATTGAGCATAGTATCGCTTGTGAGGCCAGAACATAAACGAGAAGAATGAAATACCTGGAGACCATGCTTGAGGTTCAATGGTGTGCCCTACATCAGGAAGAAACATGCCTTGCAGTCAACCAAGATGCCTAACATTACGTGCACCTGAGTGCACGGTCCATGGCTGATCAGGCCTCACGGTGGTACAGGGCCTGATCTACACGCAATCCGGTCTAGCTCATCAGGCACCAACTTTAGGTATCTGTCCACTTCCCTACTGAAAATAGATAGGGATCTATTCGTTGAACAGACTTGGGCCCTTGACACTGTTTTCTCTCATTATAATCACGGCATCCTTACTTGTCATTGGAAGGATGTTGCAGCGTTTGCCGAGTCTCTTACTTTAACAGGGAGTGATTTCTGTTTGCAGATTTGAGATCAGTGCCCCTAGGATTTTTCTGGTGTAAATTATTATGAATCTTTTTTTCTCCTGTGCTCCAAGGAGTACAGATCAAGGGGACTTCAAACGTTTCCAGTTACTGAGGTGCTTCACTGAACTTATATGTGCGGTGAATGTCCTCTGTACATTCTCCAGATATGTAATTTTTCCTGTCTTAAAAGGGATTGTTAGTGTACAGTAGTATTCCACCCTACATAGAACAAGTGACTTAAAGAGGATTATAATTTACTTGGCTTTCCTTGTTTTGAAGGTTCTCATTATTTATCCTATTATTTTCCTTGCAGTTGTAATAATGACACTGTTGTGACCTTGAAGGTGAGATCCTCTGACATTATCACTCCTAAGTCCTTCACATTAGTTTTTCGCTCAATTGTATGGTTAAAATTTGCCTTATACTCCGTTTTAGCTTTTAATTCCTCGAGTTTTTCATAAAGGTGTAGCTGGAATTTGTCCTCAACGGACATCATATTTTTTTTTGTGTGGCCCATTTGAAAATTTGGTTTATATTTGCTTGGAGATTTATGCAGTCCTCAATAGATGACAATCTCTTGCAAAATTCTGGTATTATCTGCAAAGGAAGATGACAATATGAAGATGTAACTGTAATGTAAGCCAGCCTCTGGCAAGACAGTGATGGAGTGAATGATGATGAAAGTTTTTCTTTTTCGGGCCACCCTGCCTTGGTGGGAAAGGGCCGATGTGTTAATTAAAAAAAAAAAAACATAATTTCCATAACTTGAAGTCTTTTACCAATATTGCCAGTCCTCCTCTCTTCACTACTCTGTCTCTTCTCCCCACTGAGTAATTTCCGGCCTATACATCCTCATTAAAGATACAATTTTCTAGTTTGCTTTGTGTTAAACAAAATATCGGGTTTCTTTTCATATATAATATCCCTTAGTTTCAAACTTTTTGAGATTACTCTATATATTATTGTATAAAATCTTCAAAAATGTGTTTTTGTAAATATTGTCTTTTTTCTTTGAAAAACAGTTTGATGGGTCAGTATGGCGCTGTTACACTATAAACAGTGAACTTCCTTTTCTTATTCTCTCCTCATTCAATCTCTTATAAGATTTTGCCCCTCCCCAAAAAAAAAAAAAATCACACTATCCTCCTTGGAAAGATTTTTTCCAATTTTTATAGCCTTATATCTTTCCAATTTCTTTTTCTTTTCTCTCAAGCTTTTCAGCATTTCTTCTTTACGCTTAACCAGTGCAAATGTTATTTTGAGTGACCTATTTTTCAGTATGCTTATATGCTATAAAATGTTCTTGAAAACTGAAATCCACAATGCATTTCGCCATCTCTTTTAGATGTTGTTCTTCCTCTTTGATTCTTTCTGTTTTTTATTTTTTTAATTTTATTTCCTTGTTAACACAACTGAAAAAAAATAGTTGTTTTGTATTTATCAGCATCGTCCCTCAATAATTAAGAGTTATCTGCAATTTCCTATTTTAATTTCTTATCTAATATTATATTTAGATAATATCTTCTGTTGTTCAGCCTCAGTCCCCTCTCTAGTAATTTTCTGAAAACTATCTTCAATTTAGATTGAAATTCTTTCAGACATCTCGTCTCCTCATCTAAGCTCTTGTTGACACGTTCAGGAATATGCTTTACTTTTAGCCAGTTCCTGATCCTTTACCTCTTCCTTCTTCATTATCTTAGTTTGCTCACTTAATGTCTTCTCCATTTGTTGTAATAAAGCCCATTCACTTTTTAAAGCTGCATTCTCTTTATTAATTTTCTCTATTAATCCTTAATGTCTTACTTGATTTTCTTCAAATTTGAGGATTTTATCCATCCATCGACTAGCTTTTCTTTTCTGCAGATGTATAAGCTTAGCTTTTCTTAGCTCGATTATCTTCCGCCATTACGTAATGTCTAGAGACTAGATAAATGTAGTCTTGTGTTACATTATTTTATCTTAATGAACTGTACTAAATACTTTATCAATTCTCCAGGAAATGTTCACTATTAATTTTTTTCCTTCTAATTTTTGTGACACAAGTCACATATAAGCTTTCCTTCCTTTCATCAAAATATGATAAAGAAGTCTTTTTCTTTCCTGAATGGTTGATGGGGTGGCTGACGTTCGTTATCCTCTGCGTCACATTCATATGTATGTGTGTGTGTACTCACCTATTTGTACTCATATTTGAGGTTACAGGGGTCGAGTCACAGCTCCTGGCCCCGCCTCTTCACTGATTGCAACTAGGTCCTCTCTCTCCCTGCTCCATGAGCTTTATCAAACCTCGTCTTAATACTATGTATGGTTCCTGCCTCCACTACGTCACTTTCTAGGCTATTCCACTTCCTGACAACTCTATGACTGAAGAAATACTTCCTAACATCCCTTTGACTCATAGGAGTCTTCAACTTCCAATTGTGACCCCTTGTTTCTGTGTCCCCTCTCTGGAACATCATGTCTCTGTCCACTATATCTATTGCTCGCAGTATTTTATATGTCGTTATCATGTCTCCCCTAACCCTCCTGTCCTCTAGTGTCGTCAGGCCGATTTTCCTTAACCTTTCTTCGTAGGACAATCCCCTTAGCTCTGGGACTATTCCTGTTGCAAACCTTTGCACTTTCTCTAATTTCTTGACGTGCTTGACCAGGTGTGGGTTCGAAACACGGTGTACAGAGTCTTGAACGATTCCTTAGTGAGGTATTGGAACACTATTCTTAGGTTTGCCATCCGCCCGTATGCTGCAGCAGTTATCTGATTGATGTGTGCCTCAGGAGATGTGCTCGGTATTATACTCACCCCAAGATCTTTTTCCTTGAGTGAGGTTTGCAGTCTTTGGCCACCTAGACTATACTCTGTCTGCGGTCTTCTTTGCCCTTCCTCGATCTGTGTGTGTGTGTGTGTGTCTGAAGCTCATTTGTAAAAATACAATAATATATATTATCTTTCCTTCATATTTTGACTTTCCCATCCCCCATTTATTTTCCTTCTCCACCATTCACAATTCCCTCCCCACCCATCCCCTCCCAACAAATAAAAACAATCATGAGAACCTCGCACCATCTCAGCATTTTTATGCTTCCTATCCGTTGCCATTCCTCCTAATCTTCCCCGTCCTTAGCGCTGGTAAGTGGCCCATTTCTCATTTTCTTTTACCAGCGGCGTCTAACGCAATTTGGTATATAAATGGACTAGGCGCTTGAAGTAACACTGCTCCAGAGCTAGAGTCGTTTTTGTTCTTCTTTCCTGCTATCGCGGCTCTCCGAGGATTAATTTATTCTTGTAACAGCTTATAAGGAACCCAGCGAAGAAAACGGGAAGTTACGACTATATCAATTTTCTTTTTAATGGTCGAAAACAGGGATTTATGTATGGCACGAGCTGAGAAAAACATAAAGTTATAATAACATTCATTTTGTATGCAGCTTATTTGTATTTATGGTAACATTTTCAAATCATTGAAAATAATTTTGTTTACAATCTCCACTTTAACGCACAAGATAAAGAAAACAGATCGTGTTTTACAGAATACGTCATCAACATAAGTGAGAAAAATGTAACCTTGTAACTTAATTCACCATTTTCTATTTAGCGAAAACTTACATTATTCTTTTAACAGGAAAACAAATTTTCAACTCAAAGTAATAAACATTAAATACTTCATGAGTGCACTGAAGTTAACTGAAAGGTGTACACAAGTGAAAAGTGAATGAAGAAGATACATGAGACGTTTCGCCTTCACAGCAGGTCTTTACATATTGGAGAGACGTTTCTCAGCAGTCCTTTTCGGTCTTGTGAGGAGGGAGATTTTTATAGTGGAGTCACTAGAAGAAGTGGTGAGGTGCAGCAGTTGAAGACATCCTCACTGGTGGTACGAGAGGTATCTACTATAACTCGATTCGTAACCTGACTCACATTATGGGGATGACCGCCGTCATAAGTAGGCCCCGCCTACTTATAACGGCGTCTTCAACTGCTGCATCTCACTTATACTTGCACTGGTTCCAGTATAAATGTCTCTAGCCTCACATCTCTGTATGAGATTGAAACAGACTGCTGTGCAAGCAAAACATTTCTCCATTAAAGATACCGAGGTGTTACACAGGTGTCGTTAGATTATATACTCCGACAAATATATCTATCAGCACATATATTCAATGAGAGTTTATTTAAACCCCTATTTAAGGGATGAAAATATTCTTGACTTTCGGTGAATATTTTACATGTAACCTTAATGACCCCTCACGCAGTTAATTGGTTTTAAACCCATTAAGTCAACCGAATGTTTAAACGAAACAATAAATGCTCGCTCTCCTGGCGACTAAAGTAGATTCCTGAACATTGCAGATACAGTCTCCACCTGGCTTGCAGACACACACACATATGCACATTATGACTTTCCCAATATTCCAAGAACATCTATAATGGTTCTTAATACCTTACGTTGATAATTAAGATCATCTGGATGAAATTTATTGGGTAATTCAGGATAAACGAAGAGGTACTTATATCCAAGCTTGCGTTAAAATAATGCAATTAGAAATTCCTTATAGAGACTGGGGATGTTCCTTATTGCGGCCGAACATTACTTAGGTTAATATTTCGAACACGATAGTTCACAACTTGGTAAGGTATGGGACAACCTAAAGAGCCCCAGACAATTGTTGTTGCTACGGATGTAACTCTTGTTATTATGTTCCATTTAATAATATTAATAATAAATTATTATTATTATTATTATCTAAGAAGGTAAGTAAAGGCTTTACCTCAAGGTTACCCCAGTATTACGAGGAAATCTGATTTATTTTCACTGTGTTACCCCTGAAGATGGGATCCACAACAGGAGACACACTTAGGCACCTATTTACTACATGGTGAAAAGGGGCAGCATGTGTCTCAACCCGCCCGATAATTGAACTTGTTTCCTTCGATTGCAAACCAAATGTTTGTCCTCAGAGCCACAGTTTTTTTACAGTTTTTTTCCTCTCTCTTATCCGTGAATGTTATGGGTAGCGTATTTCTTAACTTCTGTTGGACAGCTCACCACATTCTCTTCTGCTCATTCATGATATTGGTCAGCGGGGCTCAGTAGCCTCCCCATCCCCCACTAATTATGCATCCTCCAGCTGATTACCGACAACTTCATGGCCTGGACCACATGTAAGTCAATCTTTATCAAACTTAAGCTCAGGGCATTACCCAAAATGTTGTGGGATCCCAGGCACATAATGCCTCGCCACGTGATTATGATTGCACACAAGTTGACTGTATTAATAAAGATTTGGGCTGCAACGTCGCTGCGCCTGATGGTTGCAAGGCAGATAAAGACTTATTTTCACTAATTATCCTTTGTTGTGTTGCCCAGCTCGCCGCTCACGGCCGTACCTGACCAGTATTGTAACATTCGGTCTTGGGTCTAAATTGATATGTTGTGCTAGTGGTGTTGTAGTCACTACCAACCTTCACATCTAGAATGAAGACTTTCTTTGTTACCGGCTCATATAAAACAAGGTCCGGGGTGCACAGCCCTTCGGTAGTACGTATCGCTGGTTCTTTAGTTACTGTGTACTTGTTACGCAGGCAATCTTTAGCAATATAGTCGTTTATACAGTCATGTCTCTTTACTCTTTGGTCATGGGTCCATGGACACGTTGGAATAATATGGCCTAAAATTTCACGCTGAACGCAGGCCGCACAGCTAGAATTACGCAGTGCTCTGTTTCCACGGGCTGGGAGGCCTGGTCTGTGACCAGGGCAGGGGCCGTATCCTTCAAGTATCCTTGAGGTATCAATAGATTTGAGGAATCATCGAAAGGTTCCTTGCATCGTCTGCAGAAGATAAGGGACACCGCTGGTAGCCTCCTCCTTCCTGGTGTAGAAAACTATGGTGTCTTTCATTAATCTTACTGATAGATGCTGAAGGGTGTCCTACAAGTGCTCCTTAGATTTTTGTCATTATCTTAACGATAGATCTTTACATACTTGGCACAAGAGCTTGTGCCAGCGGGAACTCCACTAGGCAGCGAGTATAGGTACTCACGTCGACAAGTATGCGTAGCCTCAACCTGCGTAAACTTTAAGGGCACAATATACCCCTGACGGCGTGTCCTTATGCATCGTAAGTCATTTGCAAACTTTCTGACATAATATTCTGTCTGCTGATTTAATATTATTCTGCTGGACACCGCCTAGCACCATAGTATTGACAAGGCAAATTTTTGTGGCTGCGCGATGCGAGAAAGATATCCCATTATTTCATAACTCAAGTCCTCAGTGATTCAGTACTGGAATACTCAATACTCAGTATTGGAACTATGCAGAGTGAGGTGTTGAAGACTTGAAGGGAAGCAGAAGAGGCATTCACAAGTCATAATAAGGAAACTATTATCCAAATTTCTTCAATAAAAATGGTGACTTAGGATATTACAGAGCCCGCATGTAATTCGAACATTCCAACCTCAAAAGTTGCATTATTTAGTTGTCAGCTAATCAGATGAGAAGTATTTCATTTTTTCCAATTTCCAGAAAGCCATCTGGGACCTCACAGGCCAGAATCAATCCAAGTGTTTCTCCAAGATTAACAACCATTTAAGAAGGTAAGTACAGTAAGTTAAATGTAAGCTTAGTATACATAACAGATACATTAGACATAGATTAATTGAAGATCCCAGCTGAATGAAAGAGGATCATGATAACAAGTCATTAAGGACTCATACGTCAAGGAATGCAATTTTACATTTAATCTCTCACGAGGAAAGGGAGGAAGGAGAGTGATGAACGAAGGAGAAGGAAGGAGGAAGGTTATGCTTAACTACCCCTTTCCTCTCTCAGTGGGGTTGTAACAGTCACTCACCCCCAACCCCCCCTCCACCTAAGAATGATGGAGGTTATGATGGAATCGTTAATTTTGTGGAATAAATTCCACCACATCAGCACTGAAAGTTTCAAAGCTGACAGCAGAAGCATTGTCCAGCTATGGCAGAGGATCCAACAAACCTTGCGCCTCCACAACCTTAACCTGAGAAGTTTACATCCACTTCATGCGCTGCAACAGCCATTGTACATTAATGCCGTTCAGAATAGTTATATTTTAATTAAAGGAAAGCGCTAAGCCAGTAGGGTTATATACCGCATTTGGAAAGGGTGGCCTTCAAATTCGATCCAAGCATGAGAAAGATTATTCCAGTTTCATGGATCAAGAGCCCTTCACCAGCTTCAAGGTAAAATAATGCAATAATGGCAAAATGCCATCAACACACTGTGTTAAATATATCAACCCTCTCTTAATTAAGTAAGATACAACACTGTTGAAATATTGAAGGCGATCAGAGGAGCCTGACCCCACCTGTCACACGGTAACAACAATTGGAGTAACGTTGTGCAGGTGGCAGCCATGCATGCATATGATCCAGGAATCTTCCACAAGATACATTACACAAACGATAAAATTTTGAAGACAATTCGATAAGGCATTCTAGAGAAATTAAATAAAATTTGTTAGAAAGCAAACAAATATGTTAAAGTGAATGTTTCGAAAAAATATGAAGTCTCACTTTTTAAACTTAAAAACGCCATTAAATCTCCGATTTAAGGAAAAACGATTAAAAAAAAAACTATTTTATAATAACTAATTAAAAAAAATCCAACTTGGTAAAATTGGGAAAAACTGCAAATTGGCACTTGCATTGGCCAAAATTAATAATAAAAAGACTTCCTATCAATATACACCAGTATTTAAGGTTTGAAGCAAATTTAATTTTAAACAACTCGAAGTGAATGACCAGCTGTGTTTTAAAATAGTCTACCAATGGTAAAAGTTTGAAATCGATCGCAAGAGACATTCTCTAGTAATTTATCTGATTCCGACGATTCCAAGTTTTTAACACTTTCAGTAAAAATAAATTTTTGTGCCTCCTCTGACTAAACTGGTGATCCTCCTTCATACATGTATCACTGTTATATAAAATTGACAAATTGGTGAAAATTTGAAGCCGATCAGATGAGTCGTTCTCCAGTTATGGTACGGATTTCAACGATTTCAATGTTTTTTTACTATTTTACTACATCAACTAATTTACCAGCACACAAACGAAACTTAATATGTATTATCTTGGCAATAAGATGCATCAACCATTAAATATTAAAATTCAGAAGATAAACTGAAAATTATTTAACGTGATTTAACGGGAATAAAACTTTCACACTATTTTACACATAAAATGGTCAGATCTGCTTCACACTTCAATTTTATTCTCCACCGCCGTCGATTTTTTTGAACGTTAGTAGCTACGCCCCTGAGGATATTTTTTTTTTTTTTACATTTTATTAGTTTCCAATAAATATACATTACAGTTCATAAACATGCAATAATTACATGTTACAAAATTTTACAACATCAATTTTCTTTGATGAAGCAGTGAATATATTAGAAAACTGTACCCATAAACCATTTACCTCTACAACCAGTGAACTCCTGTCCCCTTTCCCCTTATAAGTAAATACAGAGTCTACAAATAACACAAACCCATATAATGAAATACAGAGTCCACAATAACATTGGCTCTTGTCTTAAGAATATGCTGTGAAGACTGCAAATAAAGTTTACAGTGAGTACAAAAATACAAAGACAACATAAACTGTTCATTGATACCTCCAGACTTCGGTACTTATTACTCTCACCTTACCCTCACACACGTCCCATGTATACTCTACCACATCATACACTCTACTACATATACAATGCGTTTTATTTCTAATGTGAAACATTCACCACCATTAGAACACCTAGTCTTGTTCCATTGATACACAAAACGTGTTCTTGTACAAAATAAGTAAGAAACCCAACACAGGGTAAAAGACAAATAAACAAAAGTTTTTACAATAATCTCACTGTTACACACTATAAATGGCCCAAACATTATACAATTCAACCGAAAGTGTCCACCACCGAAAGAACTGTATGAAACAGTGGTGAAAACTACAACCTTGACACCGACAGGTGTCTTTATATCCTTGAACATCCTACCACACAAGGTTTCCAGATACCTTAACTCCACGGAAACTACCACTCTTGTTTCAGTACCATGTCTGTACAGAGTATAATCCAAAACACCCATACCACTGTCACTACCACTCACACCATACCATACCACACCATGCCCCCCCCTCCAGCACCAGAGGATCCGGCCAAACCCCTGCAAAAACCCCATACTCCCCCCTCCCCCCAACAAGTACACCAACCGCATATTCACACCACCACACAAATACCAAAGTCCAACACACTATTAATCTTGACAGTCTCCCAGTCCCCCAACTGGGATGTCATCCGTCCCCGAAGGGAAAACCCCCATATCTACCTATCTACCTATGCCACTCCACCACACCACACCTACCCAATGCTCCACCAGCGCATCTGTCAAGCCTTTTCAAGACCTTATCTACCTCCCAATAAACCCTGCACACTCAAGTTCCTTTACCCCTCCGAAAAGATCGATTCCCACTCCCTCCCATATATCAAACGATTCCTGAACTTAGTGTGATATATATGGGCCACCACAGCCCCCATCCTTTCCCCAATGCTCACGTCCCTTAATTTCCACGACATGCACACAAAGTCCACCATACTGTACATCAATCCCTTTTTATCCCTATGTCGAACCCCACCCAAATCCAAGTAAATAGCCCGTAACAAAGGGATACCCCCAAGCCCCCTACCCCTCCCCATCCACCTATGGACCCCATCCAAAGTTTCACAAAAGTATATCACATGCAGAGTCGACTCCTGCAAGCCACACTTCTGACACCTCCCATTTTTCGCCAATCCCATACGGAATAAATTCTCCCGTGATGTCACTGCCCCATGTAAGAAACAAAACATCAGCTCCCGGTCCCTCTCCAGTAACTGCAGATCCCGGAACCCCTCCCATATTCCCTTCCAGTCGGACTGGATAAAGCACCTTCCCTTCCACTGCCTCCTCCCCAGCACCTAACCTCATTATAACCGCAACGCTCAACCTTTGCGGCTCCCGTATAACCAACAAGCATCGTAGCCAATCTCTGCATTGCCCCAGTTCCCTCCCACCCCACCAATCACCCACCTCCTGCAGCACCCCTTCCACCCCAGTCTCACCTCTCCCCCCCAATCCTCCCCTCCTTACCACACAACGTTTCACGTACATACACAACAATCTCCTTACCAGCCATATCAAACCCAAACCTCCTGAAATTACCCTCTTCCTGACTATCTCCTTCCTGAGCCAATGTCTACCATGTGCCCAAATGAACTTAAAGACCCTATTCTCCAATTCTTTCACGTCCCAACTTAATAAGGTAAAAATGTTGGCAATATACCATATTCTACTGTATATCATGTTATTAACCGCAATGACCCTCTGCCGCAACGTTAGCTCTCCCACCCGCCAACTATTCAACCGCTCCGTCGCACTTTAACCACAT